>PVIW01007969.1:0-66309 GCA_004026585.1 Noctilio leporinus | reverse complement strand
CCTTACCGACAGTTTTACTCTCCATGGTTTCAGTTACCCACAATCAACCATAGTCTGAAAATATTAAATGAAAAATTAATTCACTTAATGTTCTGAGGAGTGTGATGGATCTTGTATCATTCCACTCCATCTCACTGGGCCATGAATCATCCCTTTGTCCAGGGTCTCCATGCTGTATATGCACCCTGTCCATTAGTCACTTATCAGATTGACTGTTGCAGTATCACAGTGCTTGTGTTCAAACCACGCTGATTTTACTTATTAATTGCCTAAAGCACAATGGTAGTGATGCTAGCAATTTGGGTATGCCAAAGAGAAGCCATAAAATGCTCCCTTTAAGTGAAAAGGTATGTATGTAGAGGAAAAAACATACTGTACAGTGTATATAAAGGTTTGTTACCATCCATGGTTTCAGACATCCACTGGGGATCTTGGAAAGTATCCCCCTCATAAATAAGGGAGGACTACAAATGCAGAGATAGGCTTGGTGTTCCAATCTTGTCTGTATGTTGGCACTCTGAGAAATGTCAGGCCTAGACCACAGAGTAAAAAGATTAATATCTCCAGGGGTGTGCCCAAACACTGGTATTTTTAAAGTCCCCAAATGGTTCTAACATGTAGCCAAGGATGACAACAGCAATACCATTCTTGTAGGCAGTTGGAGAAAGGAATCTTGACAGGGTACAATTGCTGTGTTTTTTAGATGGAAAAGAAGTGCTTAGGAGAAGTAAAAACATTCCTGGTATAGAAGGAAGCCAGAATTTTCTCCTGAAAGTCTCCATTTTAGAGCAAGTTTAAAGTTGTCTCTTAAAATGGCTCCCAGTGAAAGTGGAGTTTGGTTAGTGTATTTCACCTGGATTCAGGGTGCTAATGGGTGCTCTCGAGGCTCCCTGAGCCCTGCTCATCTGGATTTCCAAACTGGAGGGCTTGTGGACCCCTGAAAATGCAGCCAGTGATTTTTAACCAAAAGTTAAATTAAGCATTAAATAGATGTAATACAACAACAATAAAATTAAATTAAGGTAAAAAAATAAAACAAAAACAAAAAACTGAAAAAAAAAAAAAAGAGTTAGATGCTGTTACTGCAGTGTTGTGCACTTTTTTGAAAACCCAATACCCACCTTTAGTGCAAGTATTTTAAAGCACCCTTTTAATAATTCTGAATAGATGGCCCTGGCTGGTGTGGCTCAGTGGATTGGTGCTGGTCTGCAAACCCAAAGGTCACTGGTTCAATTCCCCAGTCAGGGCACATAACCAGCTTGCAAGCCAGATCTCTGGCCAGGTCTGTAGCTGGAGGCAGGTGAAAGACAACCATACATTGATTCTTCTCTCCCTTTCTTCCTCTCTCCCTGCCCTTCTCTCTGAAAATAATGAATAAAAATCTTTTTTAAAAAATTCTGAATAGAATAAAATTTACTTGCAATATATAATAGCTAGATGTAAAAAGTATATAGAAGTAATTTGTATTAATATTGTGTATTTTGGTGTGTGGATACTTGTCAGAGCCAAACTAGAACCTAATGAGATCACCAGATGCTCTATGTGGACTGATGGACAGCCACCATTGTAATCTGGACTAGCTGAGTCGTGGTGCAGATCCAGATACCATTGAATAATAAGGGTTCTTAGTCAAAGTCTTAATGGTATTTCAAAGGCCAGAGACTCAATTTTCACACTAGGTACATTGCTGGAAAAGTCAGTATGTATAAAAAGGGTTGCAATAACACAGGGTGGGCAAAAGTAGGTTTACAGTTGTTTGTATGGAAAATATAATAATTAATAATAATATAAGAATGAAGAATGAACTCTGTGTTTCATGTACTCACAACTATAAACATACTTTTCCCCTATCATATGTAATATATATATATATATATATATATATATATATATATATATATATAAAACATATATGTGTAGGGTGGAGTTAGGTGCTGGGCTCAAAACTAATAAATGGCGTTTTCTATTGGCATGAATGTCTGTGTGATACCAGGAGTCATGCAGGACAAGGGGCAAGTCTTTACTGGGCAGAACTGCCTTTCATTGTTCTGGAAATGTACCATTCCTGGCTTCTAGCATTTAATGCATCATTGTGATCACTTAAAGCATCCTCTTTCCCACAATTTCCAAAATGCTCTCTCAAGGACCATACTGGCCCTTTGGGAACTACTGCTTTCCTCACACCACTTGCTAGAAAGTGAGTAAAGCACTAACTCAAATGTGTTCCCTCAAGAAATAGGGTACTGATAGGGTATAAGCTAACTGTCCAGGGGTCACTCATATTAATTGTCCAAGGATCATGAAAATGGTGATAGAAGTGAGAATGGTGGGCAATAGGTGCAGTGGGGGATGACAACTAAGGCACACATGGGAACTTTAGGGGGGATGTAAATGATTTATATCTTGCAAGAATACTTCTGGTGTATACAGTTGCACAGTTAATGGAATTGTATACTTATAATTTGTTGTGCTTTTACTGGATGCATATTTTACCTCAATTGAAAACTCGCAGAAATGAAAGTAATGAAGAATTCTTTTGGAGGATACCTAGTTTACTGAGACTACTTGGAGATCCTACTGTTCTTGCCCTATGGAAGGCAAAGCTCAAGGACATCCTCATAGTTAACTGTTGGACAAGTCTTATGTGGCAGGGAGCTTGAATGGAGCTGTGTGGAGGGATCAAAGAAGCTGGAAAGGGCAAAACATAGCATTGAAAAAAGGACTAGAGACCAGAGACCAGAACCACTCTTATCTCTGGGTCTGGTTCCTATTGGCCAGGGGCTATAGTAGGTATCGACAGACAAACTAGGAACCTTGTTAAACTCCAGCCCAGTGGTCAAGAGGCCTGGGTATGCCCATTCCTCTCTGTACCCCTCTGTGACAATAATCATATTCCTCTGTGCTTTATTTTCCTCTATGCCCTTGAAGCTCACGTGAATGAAACCACCTATCTGGTAGCTTCATGACTTCTAGTAGTCAAATAACTTAGATATTGTACCAACACCTAAAAGCTCTGTGGCTATCTTTGCTTTGTCTTCATATCCTTGTGCATGAGATCCTTTGATAACTCAGTAACACTTTTTGCCTCATCTGTATGGGTAAATGGTCACATAAATCTACTGTGAGCCAGGCTTTGAGATCCATCTGCTGATGGGAAGATTGACAGCCTTTCAGTGTTTCTTGGAATCTTAGCATTTCCGAGATGCTGAATATTTCTGCTGCCTCTGTTGTGGAGTAGTCTTGTTTGCTCATAGTTCTGTAAAGCTTTTTCTCAGGGAAAAATCTGTGAAAGCCATGGTGAACATTCAATTGGTTTTAGGATGTCTCTGTGTGGTGGAGTGTATGTTGCTCATCTCTGCAGCACAGAAACAGCCATGTCACATTTGGAGACTTCTCTTGGGCCACTTCCATGTTCCCCTTCCTTCTCTTGAAGGGGGAACCATCCTGGAAGCCTCCTCAGTAGTGAGGATTAGGTACTCTGTTTGGTTGGCCCCATGGGTGTAAATTTGTTTTAATACTGTACTATTAAAATCCAAAATCATGACCTTCACCTGTTACAAAGATTTAAACAGCTATCCAGCAATCTCCAATATTGTTAAATAACCTATTCCCAATGCATGTTTTCACTGGATCTCAATAAAAAATGGAGGTTGTGTCATTTTTGAGCCAAAGAACCTGCTTTGGTCCTTTTTCCAGGGATTTATCCACATTCATTTCACACTTAGTCAATTAGTGGGAACCTAATTCTCTGAATATTTCTTCATCCTTTCAAATATGCATATATACACATGTTAATTAATGTTTGGGATGCAAAGCTTATTAAATTACACTATGTATTTATATTTGAGGCACTCAGTGTAAAAAGTGAGTTGGTATGAGGTGGAATGTTGCAGAAGTGAAGCTCTGCTATTTCTGGCTCCTGGAAGAAGGATTTGCCTACTATTGTCTTAGCTCTCCTCTTGGATTTCTGCAGAGGTTTGGCTGCTGCACCTTCCCTTAGACCCAGGCAGGAGAGGTTCCACCTAGGCCCTGAAGGGTCCTGCCCTGCTCCTCAGCCAGTTGCATGCCTGGGTATGCCAGGAGTCTTGAGGCCAAGAGCATGTGCCTACTTGGAACTCACCAGCAACTCCATCTTGACCATGATCCATGGATCCAGTGGTATAGCTGAATTCCCTGCCCAAACTGCCTTGACTCTTATTTTAGGGCATCTGCAGGCCTCTGTCCTGGGCCATACCTCACTGACTCCACTGTCTGTGTGCCTCGCTGGTATGCGAAGTGGGCAGGTTCTTATTAGGGTGACGAATGTGGACATGTGGATTGGTATGTCCACCTTTGCATACCCAGGGCCACTCACTATGTGAGATGGAGCTGGAGGCAGGCTGAGGAGTCAGGCTCGGAGATTAACATAGATAGAAATAGTACAGGATGTTGCTGTGTGCAGATGTATTGTGGGGTAGTGCAGCCTGTGCTCACTCAGACACTGGCTGCTGCACCAGGTGCCTCTGCTGCCACTGGCCTCACTCACACTTGTGGTACCCTGCTCATGCATCCCCAGCATGTTGGGGCTGTGTCTGATGTGTACCACCTCTGTCCCATGCATGGCTTCTGTCTTGGAGGGCAAGATTTACAAGGTGAGGGGAATTCCTCAGGAATAAGAAGGAAATTCCTCAAGGTTGTGGGAAATTCCTCAAGAATAGGTGCCATATGGTCATGAGTAGGAACAAATGTGCCCTC
Organism: Noctilio leporinus; assembly: GCA_004026585.1. Classification (NCBI taxonomy): domain Eukaryota; kingdom Metazoa; phylum Chordata; class Mammalia; order Chiroptera; family Noctilionidae; genus Noctilio; species Noctilio leporinus. The sequence goes on along the minus strand of PVIW01007969.1, from coordinate 61,575 downwards.
CCTCTGCCCTGCACCCTGGGCCAGGAGGAAGCTGCCTGGGTTCTTATGATATCCCTTTATTCCCCAGCAGTCACTTTTCATGTGTATATACTGAGCATGGAATTTCTTGCTCAAAGTGACAGGACAATACTATAGATAAAGTCAATCCTTCCTGGAAGCTGTGGCTTCTGTTGGAGGCCAGTATATTCATTGTTAATTCTTATAGCTATCTCTCTGCTTTTATAATTGCTTTTATAATTTAGTTCACATTGAAATTTCTCATTCTGGGTCTAGTAGGAAATTGCTTTATGTCTCAAATGTATATTTTCATTTTGTCTTTAATAAACAAATAGCTTTGTAGGTAAGTTCTATGTACCAAATAGCCATGTTGTCATATACGTACATGTCAGAATCACCAAAAAGGAATAAGAACTATACTTAGGAAGTTCATAATTGCCAGCATTTTCCTGTGATTGCCACAGAAAGCTGTGCTTCCTGTTTCCACACCTGATATCCTGCAGTGGATAGACCAGGCTGCTGGAAGTGAGGGTGATTGTCACAGACCCCGAGTTGTCCTGGCTTCAGATGACTGCCCTTGGTTGGGCTTAAGTACCTTGCTGTACTACCTCACCTCTGCATGTCAGCTAGAAGCTGCTCTAGAGGGAGTGTTAGGGAATCCTGGAAATTTTATAGGTAACAGATATCACTGCTTCAGGTAGGAAGAGGGAGCAGTGTTTTAGCAATGGCTAATTTCTGGTTAATTTTTGGGGGAAATTAATTTTTTGCTTTTCTTTAATTGTTTTATGTGAAAGACTCATCTGCAAAATCACACACAAATAATTTTGTGACTTTTTATTATTGATATTTTTCTTTCTTAAATTATATCTTACTGATTATGCTGTTACAGTTGTCCTGATTTTTTCCCCTTTACCCCATTACACCCAGCACCCTCCCCCCTCACCCCCTACTCACTCAGGCAACACCCCACTCTTCATGTCCATGGGTCATGTTTGTAAGGTCTTTGCCTACTTCATTTCCTATACTGTATTTTACATTCCCATGGCTATTCTGTAACTACCTATTTGTATGTCTTAATCCCCTCATTTCTTCACCTGGTCCCTCATGTCCTCTCCCATCTGGCAGCCATCAAAATGCTCTCTGTATTCATGAATCTGTCTCTTGTCCTCATTGGCTTAGTTTGTTTTCTAGATTCAATTGTTGAAAGATATGTATTTTTGCCATTTTGTTGTTCATAGTTTTGCTCTTTTTCTTAAATAAGTCCCTTTAACATTTCATAAAATGATGGTTTGGTGATGATGAAGTCCCTTAGTTTTTTATCTGGGAAGCTCTTTTATCTGCCCTTCCATTCTAAGCGATAGCTTTGCTGGGAAGAGTAACCTTGATGGTAGTTCTCTGCTTTTCATGACTCTGAATATTTCTTGCCAATCCTTTTTAGCCTGCAAAGTTTGTTTTGAGAAATCAGCTGACAGTCTTATGGGAACTCCCCTGTAAGTAACTAACATTTTTTTTCTTGCTGCTTTTAAGATTCTCTCTTTATCTTTAGACTTTGGCATTTTAATTATGAAATGTCTTGAAGTCAGCCTCTTTGTGCCTCCTGGACTTGCATGTCTATTTCCTTCACCAAATTAGTGAAGTTTATTATTATTATTTTTTTTTCAAATAGATTTCCAATTTCTTGCTCTTTCTCTTCTTCTGATGACCCTATGATGTAAATGTTGGACTCTTGAAGTTTTCCCAGAGGTTGCTTACACTATCTTTGTTTTTTGTCTAAAATTTTTTCCTTCTTGTTCTGATTGGTAGTTTTATACTTCCTTATGTTCCAAATCATTGATTTAATTCTTGGCTTCATCTCCTTTACTATTGTTTCCCTGTAAATTGTTCTTTATTTCAATTAGTGTATCCTTCATTTCTTATTGAGTACTTCTTATGCTGTTGAGGTCCTCGCTAAGTTCCTTGAGCATTCCTATAACCAGTGTTTTGAATTCTGCATCTGATAGATTGCTTACCTCCATTTCATATGTTTTTTTTTTTTTTTTTTCTCCCCTGGATTTTTTATCTAATCTGTTCTTTAATTTGGGCCATGTTTCTTTGTCTCCTCATTTTGGCATCTCTGGGTATATCCAGGGTGGGTCAAACAGTGTTAGCCATGTTGATGGAATCCTGGGTTTGGCACCAGCCTGACAGTTCCATGGGGAGAGGGCTCAGAAAAGGAACAGTGGCCTCTGCTCACCTTCATGCCAAACACCTCAGCCTCTGTATACACACCACTAGATCTTCCCAAGCTGCCACCCCAGTGCCAGACCCTAAAGGGGGAATGAGTTTGGTAGGTGAGTTCATGTATGGGTTCCTTAAGAGGGGCTGCTTGGGGATCCAAGTAGTTTCTTCCACTGACTCAGCCCCACTGGTTTTTATAGCCAGAAGTCATAAGGACTTATCCTGGCACTGAAACCCTGGGCTATGGGGCCTGGTGTGGGGCTGGAACTCCTCACTCCAGAAACGTTCCTTCTGAATTTTTATCCACCACACATGGGTATGGAACCGGCCCATTTCATATCTCTGCTCCTCCTACCAGTCTGGATAGATGTGGTTTCTTTAATTCTGTAGTTGTCAGAATTCTATTCAACTTGGTTTCTTACGGTTCTGAGTGATAGTTATTCTGTAGTTTAGTTGTAATTTTGGTGTGGTTGTACAAAGAAGCAAGCTGTGTCTGCCACGCTGCCATCTTGACTGAAAGTCCCTAGTACTATTAATATTTTCTAAAATTTGAATTTTACTATAAACCAGTTTCAAAAATCATGACTTTGCAAAGTTACTTCCAAAGAAGGGAGGTTTTCCTTACCTAATGCTCCTTCTGGCATAGGTAGCTTTGGTCCCTAGTCCTGCTCTTCCCCAGCCTTCTGGTTATGAAGCCTTTGTCTAACTTCATTACTTTTCTATCTTTTCCAGAATAATTCCTGGCTATCTCTGGGCTCCAGTAGTGGTTTCCTTTGCTTTTCTGTTTTCTGACTTATACTTAGTACCCATATTTCATCCTCTGGCCCCTTCATTCTAGGTCAGGTTTTTGTCCTTATGTTTAATTCAAAGGTGATGGGTGGATTTCTCCCTTCCTCTCTTCCTCCCTCCCTTCTTCCCTCCCTCCCTTTCTTCCTTCTTTCCTTTCCTTCACAACTATTTATTGAGCTCTTACCACATACAAGGAATGTAAGATGTGCCTTCTTCATAGGAGTGTAAGAAAAGGGAAGTGCTGCCCTGTACCTTTCCCCCCTGGCCCAGGTAAGGAATGCTGGGGACCAGGGGAGCCACCCATTATTGCTGGAGGGAGAAGCTGTGTGACATGGCATTCCTGGCAGTGAAGGAAAGCAATGTTCATAGGATCCCCTGGGAGAGGCTTCTGATCAGAATCTGCTCAGAGCTGGGCAGAATCACTGAAAAAGCTGGCCAACTAGGATGGCTGGAATGGACTGATAGTACCAGGAAGCAGTACAGGGGCATTGCAGAGGCAGAATGGCCAAGTATGTACAGAAAGGCAAGCAGAAGAGCTTAGAAGGCCACCAAGAATTAGAAGATAAAGGTAGAAGAGTGGGGTGGCCTCATCCTAGGAAGTCTGACAGGAGGTGGTGTGGGTAAGGCCAGGTGCTGCAGCGCTATCCAGGGAGATGGAGACTGACAGGAACTCTGATCTGTGGTGGCCTGGGTAGTGTGTCTCAGAGGAACAGTGTGCATAGGAGGCAGCTGGCAGTGTTGTTCAGTGGTGGATGGGAAATGGAGGAAGGGAATATAAAATTTTTTGTGAAGAGGAAGAGGAAAAGTGAAGTGTTTAGGGGGACATAAGCGTATTAACTCCTCTGTAAAGGGTTTTCTGGGCCTTCCAAATAAATTCATTCCTCTTGTCCTACTCCCCCAATCTATTAATTTCTCTGATATTTTCCTTGTAATTCCCATCAGCTGCAGTCATTTCTGAGGCATACTATGGGAGGCTGAGGGACACTGTTGGTACTGTGAACAGGTAGATCACAGAGTCTCCTCTTTGATTTCATGAGTCATGTTATGAGTCATGTTGATGAGCCTTTCTGGAACCTTAATGTTATGCTGTATCCTTCTTCATAAGTCTAATGTGAATAATAAAGTGGCATTTAGTTTACTTTGTCTAAGTAAAATGTTGACCTGTTTTATGAATTAAAATTAATTAATTATGAATTAATTAAAAGACTTGGTTAGGGCTTCCAAGCTTTTCGAAGGCCTAAGGGTATGATTCAGACCTCAAAAAATATGAGACACCAAAGTGCTAACAGTAAACTGCAGACGCAGAGAAGAAATGTTAATATGTTTCCAGGATATAATGGGAGGACAGACACAGTTAACCTGTTTTGAAATTATTTCAGATTATGTAATTTGCAATGCAGGTATAGCTTCTGCTTTTTAAAAGTAAAGCTTTTACTTTTAAAAGAGGAGGGCTCAGAGACTGTGCTTGTTCTTAAAAGGGGCCTGTTGATTTTGTTGTGACCTCTAGTGCATTTCTCTGAGCTTTATTCTCTAAATGCATTAGACTGTGAGATCCCCAGAGGTGGTTGACTCATTTCTGTGTCTCTCTGTCTAGCAGAGTACTAGTAGGTATGTGCAGTTAATCAGAAAGAGCTGGTAATGTTAAGCTCTTTGATTTCCTTACCTCGTGACTAGATTTTCTGAAACTGGAATGTACACTCCTTAAACATATGACTCATTTTCATAAGCTTTTAAGAAAATTTTTTTAATGCCTGTTGAGATCTATGTAGCAGTCAGTGACTTTAAGATTCTTCATTCAAACTTATGTCCTTGTGTCCTTTTCCTTCCCCAGGTAGTTGGGGAAGTCACCCTTAAAGATGGTGACTCTCTCCTGAGCAGCAGGACCACTTTCTACAAAAAAGGCCTTTTAGGAGGTAATAGAACTGGTTCACCCCAGGAGCCCACTGTCTGCTAAAGTCTAGCAGCCTCAGTTTTAGTTGGTCTCAGAATACCTCCCAATATATACAAAATATGTTATTTCTTGGTACATTTTTCTTTGGGACAATTCTATTGTTTGATCAGATTTCTGAAGACATCTGCAACCCATGAAGAGCCACTGCTTCCTTACTCCCCCAGGGTTACTTTTTCTAGGGCCACAATAACCTGTGTGATAATAGGTCCAGTTCAGGGTCTGGACTCTTTCAGCTTCAGTGTATTCCAAGCCCTGTTGTTCATTTCACTTGCCTTTCACCTCACACTGAAAGTCTCAATTTCAGTTGGAGGCTGCACTGCTCCCTTTAGTCCCAGGAGACCAGGTCCAGTGGCACCAGGTGCCTCGCTCTGGGCCTCTCCTTGAGGTGTCTGGATGCCAGAACCTGCCCTCTTGACCTAGACTTGCCCACACTGGTCCCCACTTGAGTGAATCAGGGCTGATGGGTCCCAGACCCACTCTGTCTCCCCTCCTTTGCTATTGAGGGGTCTGAGATGTCTCTGCTTCTGCATGTCTTTTGCTGTGGTGGCTCGCATATGCATTCTCTCTCATTGAGGCCTCCCTATGGCAGCCTTTTCTCCCCGCTTCCCTTCTGGTCTCCAGTTTATATGCCATACAGGTACCAACATTTCTATCAAAAAATGGAAGTTTGATTGTGCCCCACGCTGTAGCTTTAAGTGAATTTTGGGCCACCTAGAAAGTGCAGTCCCAGTGTCTCAGCAAGATTCCTCCTCGGAGCACTTTCAGCCTGTCAGCTTTGCCTGGTGATACCCAACCTTTAGTTTATACTCCAAAGCTATCTCCTCCATACCCTTCCTATTACCCCAACTTCAATGGGAGAACTGAGGTACGGAATCTGAGTGATGTTGATGGGGTGTATGGAACATATCTTGTGATCACATGTGGCCAGATACCTAAATTGTGACTCTCTTGAGAAGAAGGTTTTCCTTTAATGTTTTATAGTGTTTATGTAATTTTTGTACTACTCTTGTCTCTGGCACTAATACTCTGCCTGGCATTCATCAGATCACAGATGTTGTTGAAGGACTTTCTGGCTTGGCTGCTTCTCAATGACTGGCAGTATGGGGGTTGGGCAGGTTTGGCTTTGCATTTGCAATTTCTATCTTGCTTTAGAGTATAATGGGGTTTGTGTTGATTTTTGTTGGTAGAATGGTTTATTTAGTCTTGGCTGCATCTTTTCTTTTTCCTTTCCACCCTCCTTATTTTCTTTGGTCATGTGACCCTAACCCCATTCTTTGGCCTGAGCTGACCTCCTGCCCTTAGGGTCCTGGGACTGGTAGGATTCAGAAAGTTCCCTTCTCTGGGGGAAGGGGCCACCCTCCCATCCTGCTTTTTTGCAGAATAGTTCTAGGGCAGGCTAAGTAAAATCTGTACCCATGGGGCTTGCTTTCCGCGTTTCTAAGATCATCTGACTCATTACCCACCTGTGCAGATGAGGGAACTGAGGCTCAGAGAGGAGTCATGTCCAAGATGACACTGCCCTGTGATAGCAGGCTACTTACTGAATTAAACTTAGAATGATTAAATGTTCTTTGCTCACAGCAAATTTGAAATTTTATCTCAAAAGTGCTCTGTATGAACCCAGTCTGGTATCTTCTTTTTCTCCTTTTTGCATATAATCAAACAAACACAATCTTGTAACTGAATGACCTAACAGCTGGCAATGTTCATTATTTTTATAGTGCCTTTATTTTGTTTTTGATAAACTAATGTGACTAATTGATTGGCCTGGAACTAATATTTGGGAAACATTTTAACCTTTTGTTTTCTTCCCTGGCAGAAGGACTTAAAATACAGGCTGTAAAATATCAAAGCCTTCTATCTTATTTTAGTAATCTGAGTATAGTTTAAAGGTAAATATAATAATACTATGAATCTTGGCTAATTTTGGAGAAGGCCAGTTTATGTGTGTAAAAGTCAGAATTACAGGGCCTGTGAGGAATGCAGTCTTAATGCTCTGGGTATTTTCCAGGCTTGAGCCAAGCATGTGGATCCTTTTCCTCATGCAGGGGGGTAATTTGAGAAGAACATGAGTGGGGATATTTCTTGTGCTTGGAATCCTTTTTCTATATTTATTTGAGAAACACATTATATACTTTGTTTTTTTTAAAAGATTTTATATATTATTTTTAAAGAGAGGAGAAGGGAGAGAGGCAGAGAAGGAGAGAGACATCAGTGTATGGTCCTGACTGGTGGCACAGTGGATAAGGCACATAACCAGGTTACAAACCAGGTCTCTAGCCAGATTTTATTCATTATTTTCAGAGAGAAGGGCAGGGAGGGAGGAAGAAAGGGAGAGAAACAGCCAATGTATGCTTGCCTTTCACCTGCCTCCAGCTAAGGACTGGCTGGAGACCTGGTTTGTAACCTGGTTATGTGCCCTGGCTGGGAATTGAATCAGCGACCTTGGGTTCACAGGCCAGCGCCTTATCCACTGTGCCACCAGCCAGGACCATTTTATACCTTTTAATACCACTTCCTAAATAGAATATTCTCCAGATACTATCCAAATGATTCCATGTCATTACAGTCTAAATTAGTAATATCTTGATTAAAATATTTTGTGTTTGCAAGTAGCTTATAGCTACTGATAAGAATATAGGCCAATGTAATTTGTAAAAAATCAGAGGGCAGAGGTTTTCAAAGCATAAAATTATCAAAATATGGTCTGCTCTGGGCATTGCTGTATTTAGTAAAATTTGGTAGAGGATAACCATTTCTTTTGTTCATTTTTTGAATTCATTCCATGATAACTTATTAAGGGCTTCTGAGTTCTAAGAGCAGTAGCGATGCTATGGGCATAGTGATTTCTGCTCCCATGAGAGGTGGTCGGTGCAGGGCAATTCTGTGTCTGTCACTGGGGTGGGGAATTAATTCAGTTTGGTGGAGAGAGTTTGGTTTGGGGCATGCTGAGTTTGAGGTACTCAGGGGCCCTCAAAGAGATTTGTGCAAAAGTTTCCTGGAGATCCAAGACTGGAACTTACTGTGTATTAAGATCCCCATTCAGGAGCAATTATCAGGAATAGTCAGAAAGGAAAAGAGCTTATACCAACTAACTTCATTTGGGCTTGAGAATTTTAGAAAGGTAGGCACAACTGAATTTTTTCTTTTTCACATTCAATTGTTATTTTTGTGACATTGTTTTTGTAGATAAAGCAATGGTATGGTCTCCTTCTGGCATGAAACAATTGCCTAATCTGATTACATCCCTGCCTGTATGTGGACAAAGCATTATATAATTAAAATAATATATGTTACTAGGACTTCAGTTTAATATGTAGTCTTATCATTGATCTGTACCAGTTGTAGTGGTATGCCTTCTAAGCCACATGGAGGGAGGGGGAACTGTGGAGGTTTGGCTTTTGTTTTTTACTTTGTGATATAAGTAATGCTTGCTCATTATAGAAATTTTCTTTTATTTTTATTTTTAAAAAGATTTTGTCTATCATTTCTAGAGAGAGGGAATGGGAGAAAGGCAGAGAGGGAGAGAGGCATCAATGTATGGTTGCCTTTCACCTGTCTCCAGCTACGGACCTGGCTGGAGACCTGGCTTGTAACCTGGTTATGTTGCCCTGGCTAGGAATCGAACTGGCAACCTTTGGGTTTGCAGGCCTTATCCACTGAGCCACCAGCCAGGGACTCATGATAGAAATTTTAGATAAAAAGCCCCCGAGGAGGGGAAAACCACCCAAAACAAGAACTAACCCAATTTTAATATAGTTATCTTTTTAGTCTTTTTGGTGTATTTTCATGTAGCTGCATAATTTTATACAAATGATTTAGTGTCTTACCTTATAAGATGAAAGTGTGAACTTTGAGCTGGACCTGGAAGTGTAAGTGTCACAAGTGGGTCCTGTTAGTGGGATGCATTCCAGGTATGAAACAAATCCATGTAAGAGCCAACAGCTAGTTTAGGGTGTAATAATAGTCACTTTAGGTATGGCTTAGAAAGGGTTTAGGGGAAATTTAAGTGGTATTCAAGACTAGAAATGAATATTGGGACTGATGATGGAAGTTTTACTATTTTTAAGTTGTGTAAGTTTGGGGTCAGGGGACAAATAATGTAGTTTTAGAGATTTTTTCTGGAATAATAACGGTTTTATTTTTTGTTTTTCTTCCATTCCTGCTTTTCCAGGAGAATATGAAAGTGTTACTCAGGCTTGTTTGTTTCATAGCTCTACTGATTCCTTCTCTGGAGGCTGGTAAGTTAAGTATTTCTGCATGTAATTATTTGCTAGGAGACTTTATTATTTTGAAACATGGACTATCTTTATCTACCTGTCATTTTTCTGAACTTTTCTGTTGAATTCCACAACATAGAGCCTCCTGGTCATAGAACTTTATTTATTTATTTATTAATTATTTCCAGAAAGAGGGGAAGGGAGAGAGGCAGAGGCAGAGAGAAACACCAGTGAATGGTTGTCTTTAACCTGTCTCCAGCTACAGACATGACTGGATACCTGGATTGCAATTTGGTTATATGCCCTGGCTGGGACTCGAACTAGCAACCTTTGGGTTCACAGGCTGGTGCCTTACCCACTATGCCACCAGCCAGGGCTGGTCACCGAACTTTACTGCTGGGTATTCCTTTTAGCATTATTATTTCTCATCCTCTTGTTAACTTTTTGGGAAACTAAGCCCCAGTGATATTAAGAACCTGAAGTCATGTTGCTAGTTTCAGAATAAGGGTTAAGATCTAGGTCTTCTATGTCTAGTTCAGGCCTTTTCCACTATATTGCTGATTGGAGAGTATGAGGCAGAAAATCCTGGCTTTCATTTTGAAGAAGTGTTAAATGTAGTCTTCATGAACCCATAGCTGAAAACCATCAAGTGACGTTCTCTCTCTCTTTTTTTTTTTTTCATTTTCACTCTTCCCTTCTCTTTCCCTCAATACAGGTGCATTTAGCCCTTACCATTTGCCAGGCCTAGGTGGTGGGAATACTGATTGAATAATCCAGATAGAAACATATGCCTGCAGGTGCTTTACATTCCAGTAGATTTAGAAAAGTAAATATTCATTGTCATATAGTGATAAGTGTAGAGAGAAAAACAGCAGGAGAGGAAGATGTCAAATTTTGGGCTTTGCATGGGCAGAAGGTTATATTTTTTGATAGTGTAACCAGGAAAACCCCACTAAGAAGTTGACTCTGAGTCAAACCTGAAGTAGAGAGGTATACAAATACAAAGTTGGGGATGGGGAAAATATTCCAGGCAGCTTATACCAAGGCCCTGAGGACAACAGTGCTGATAGGTTCCAGGAACTAAAGATGAGGGAGATGATAAGGGATGAGATCATTTGGGTAATAGTACATGTCAAATGCAAATATGCTAAGTAAGATGGATGTAATACAACAACAATAAAATTAAAAAAAAAAGATTATTAGAATAAAAAATAATTTTGTAAAAAAAAAAAAGATGATGTTTTGGAGTTGTTTATCTGATTTAGCAACTTATAAGTCAGAGGTGATATTGATCAAAACAATTTTGTTTGAGTGGTGGGGCAAACCCCAGACAAATAGGAGTGTAGACATAGCTAAGACCTTGGTTTACACTTTTTTATCACTACTGTTGCTATTGCTACTGCTATAATCATCTAAATATTTAGGAGTCCTAGCTCTACCCAGGCACCATGCTAAGTTCCTAGCTACTTTTTATTTTGACTCTATATTGTTTAAACAACTTTTATTGAGATTATAATTGACACACAATAAACCACATGGTTAAAGTATATGATTTGGTGTGCTGATACACATACCTACTCTTGACATCATCATCATAATCAAGATAGAGAATACATATCCATCTTAAAATTTCCTATTGATTGGTGTTTACTATCTAGAGTGTATGGTTACTAAAGTCTGTGCTTGGTCATCTAATGGTTGGCCATACATTTCCTTAGGCTATTTAAAAATTATTTATATATTTAATTTTTTTTTTTTTTTTGGGTGGGGAAGACAGAGAGAGAGAGAGATTTATTGCTCCACTTATATATGCATTCAGTGGTTGACTCTTGTATTCTGAACCTGCCACCTTGGCATATTGGGACAATGCTCTAACCACCTGAGCAACTCAGCCAGGGCTCCTTAGACTATTTGACCTAATAAGTCTTCTACCCTTTGCTGAGGGGCCCTGTGTGTGTTGGGGTATGCCTTCAATACTTAGGCTGTTCACAACTCTGCTTTAGCCTTCACTTCCTGTGTGTGCATAACCGTAAAGTCACCCATATTTAAGAGACCAGTGCCTTCCTCAATCTTCTCTTGGCATGTACACAGCCGTACACTCATACGTACTCTTAGATTATCCAGAAATGTATTAGTGCTTTTCAAATCTCCCTATGGACATTTAATTCTCCAGATTTTCTTTTGGCTGTACTTTTTGTCTCATTTGGTGTCAGGGCTTCAGGCAGCTGCAATGTTAGGCACTTGCCACTGATTGATTTTTTAAAAAAATAAACACTCTGGGAAAAGAGCTTTTCCTGTGGACTTCTGAGTCAGGACAGTAACAACCACCGCTCTGTGAATGTCACTTCCACAGGGGTGCCAGTCTGGTCAAATTGTGTCATTGCTCAGGAATGGGACTTTTTAAGGGACTACAAACCTGGTTTGTTTTTTGCAAGCCTACTGGTTTTTGCAAGCCTATTGTGTTTGTAAGTTTATAGTTGCTCATTTTCACGTTTATAGTGGAGTTGGGAAGAGAGGAGGATGAGAGTAATTTAAGTTACAAAGCCACAAATTCTGCTATTCTACTGATTCATTTGCTGCTGGTGTTTTTTGTTGTGGTGGTTGTTGTTGTTATTTGTTGATTTGTTTTATGTGTTTTTATCCTCACCAGAGAACATGCTTATTGACTTTAGAGAGAGGGGAAGGAAGGGAGAAAGAGGGAGAAAACATAAATGTGAGAGAAACATAAGTTGGTTGCCTTTTATACACACCCTGATTGATACTAAATCCATAACATATGCATGTACTCTGAGAATTAAACTAGCAACCTTTCAATTTGTGGGATAATGCCCAACCAACTAAGCCACACTGGCCAGGGAACTGCTAGTTTTTAAAATAAATGTTCTGATTGTCGTAACCCTTTGATTTAGAAAAAATTTCCAGTATTTTTGTTGTTTTTACAGAGGAATGAATTATATGAGACCTTCACTCTGCCATTCTGGAAACTGCCTCAAACGCTCACATTTGTTTTTTTGTTTTTTAATGTGATGATATCCAACTTGTTGAAAAGACTGTCTTTTCTACACTTAATTTCTTTTGTGCCTTTGTAAAAAATCAGTTGAATATGTTTGTGTAATTTATTTCAGGAACTTCTTTTCTGTTCAGTGATTTATTTATTTTTATACCAGGAATACACTGTCTTAATTCATGTGGCTTTATAATGAAGTAAAGCAGTGTAACTCTCAACTTTGTTTCTTAAATCAAAGTTTGTTTTGAGTAATTATATAAAAATTACGTGTATATTTTAGAATCAGCTTGTTAATTTGTACATCAAGTCCTCAGATTTCAATGGGAATTGGGTTGAATATAACTCAATTTGGGGACAATTAACATCTGAATAATATTGAATATTCTATCTATGAACAGAGTATATATTTCTTCACTTATTTAGATCATTGTTAATTTATGTAAATACCACTTTATAATTTTTTAATATATTTTATTTATTTTGCTATTACAAATGTCCCAATTTTCCCCCCTTTGCCCCCTCCACCTAGTACCCCATTCCCTCCAACAATGCCACCTTTAGTTCGTGTCCATAAGTCATGCATATAAGTTCTTTGGCTTCTCTATTGCTTTTGTTCTTCTTAACATCCCCATCTATTCTGTAAATACCAATGTGTACTTTTCTTTTCCCCTTCCACATCCATAGAATTCATTATTTAATTACTGACTTCTGTCAGCTTGTCAAATCATATTAATACAAAGTTTGCTTTTCATTATTCCAAAATGCCTATGTTAATTCATTTGTTTAAAGAATTACTCTTTTAAATAATGTGAATTGCAATATTACCAAACACATGCAAAAATATATTTACACCCATACATATTTTTACACATATTTAAAGTACATACTATATTTTGAAGAGTTAGTATAAAGAATTAAAAATATGCCAATAGCTTACATAATTATTACATGTTAAATGATAGTATTTTAGATATAATGTAGTCTTTTTTTCTTCTTTTTTTAAAAATATTTTTTATTATTTTTAGAGACAGGGAAGGGAGAGAGGCAGAGAGGGTGAGAGACATCAATGTGTGGCTGCCTTTCACCTGCCTCCAGCTACAGAGCTGGCTGGAGACCTGGCTTGCAACCTCATTCTGTGTGCCCTGGCTGGGAATCGAACTAGTGACCTTTGGGTTTGCAGGCGGCGCCTTATCCACTGAGCCACCAGCCAGGGCTTTTTCTTCTTTAATACTTACTTTACTCTGGAATGCTGTTTTTGTGAAATATATCACAGAAATGGTGTATTGCAGAACTCACTTTTATGAAAGTTGTCCTAGAGACAGTGCCAAACCCATGGTAAATAAATGTATTTGGTATTTGAGTCAGATCTTCCCTATTCCCATAATACATCTCAACTTTATTTTAAGCTACTGGAACTATAATTTATTCTTTTTGGAGTTTTCCATCTTAAAAAGTAGATTTATTTATTTATTTAGGCTGTGCACAGGTCTTACTTCTTTCAATACCCTCTGTTTTTCCTCTACATGTGTTTTACAAGTTGAAGCCTTCAGAAATAATGGCACTTGCAGTGCTCAGCTGGTACCCAGAGTAGAAATTATTATGTCTACTAAGTTAATGTAAACAATAAATGTAAAATGGTATTCTAGCTATTTTTTGAACTTGTGTTTGACTTCCTATGTGGTCCTAAACTAACCCCTGAATTATTTAAGAGTCTGTTGAGTTAGAAATTAGGTATGTTCACATTTCAATAATAAAGTTTACTATAGCAGTAATTCCTTTTCTCAAGCATTCCCTGTTTGGGGGCCTTCATAACTGGAAATGTATATTTCCACAATTTAGTTGAAAGGAATCTCATCTAATTTACATGCTAATATGAGAATATATGTTGTCTATGTACATAAATCATATAGTTTAGTAGTATGCAACTTCCATCCAAATTGGTCTTCATTCTCAGCATCTTTTCTAACCTAAAGATTGACTGATTTCACAACACACCCATGACCTGTTAGCTGCTATTTAAAATATAAATTGCTAACAAAATCTATATATTACACACTCACAAATAAGCACATATTTTGTGACAATGAATAAGAAAGATAGCATGTCTTCTATGTAATATACACCCACATTTTCTTTTCTCTTCTTCCTTAACTGCATTAGATTTTTCTGAGTGTTTGCAAGTAACCTGATTTTCCCATATTATGAAATAATTCCATTCTAAGAAAACTTAATCTACAATAATGCAGATATAAGTAATATACAAAATTGTATCTTATTTAGTAAAATCTATTTATAATAAGATCACTTTAAAGCATTCATAAGTTAAAGTTGGCTCTAATCCATTCAGCTTCACTGTGTCTTTTGATTGGTGCGTTTAATCCATTTACCTTTGTACCTGTGTTTTTGTCTGTCTCTCTGTCTCTTCATCTTCTTTAAGAAGACCCTGTAGCATCTCTTGTTTGGGACTCTGTGCTTCCTGGATTTGTATGTCTATTTCCTTTGCCAAATTAGGAAAGATTTCCTTAGTTATTTTTTCACATAAGTTTTCAATTTCTTGTTCTTCCTCTTCTCCTGGCACCCATCTGCTTCAGTTATTGGCATGTTTAAAGTTGTCCCAGAGGTTCCTAGGCCTGTCCTCATTTTTTTCATGGGTTGATTGTTTAGTTCTTCCTTATGTTCCAAATCGTTGATTTGAATCCCAGTTTCCTCCCTTCACCTTTGGTTTTGTGTGGCTTTTTCTTTGTTTCACTTAGCATAGCCTTCACTTCTTCCCTTTTGCATTTGCCATACTGAAGTCTGTGATATCTTAATACCATCATTTTGAATGTTGTATCTGTAAGGTTGGCTCTCTCCTCATGGCTTCGGTCTCCCACAGGAACCTTGATCTGTTCCCTCTTTTGGGCCATACTACTCTGTCTCCTCAACTTGATAGGCTCCTGTGTTTGCCTCTGTGTCTTAGGTAGAGCTGTCACACCCATTATTTTTAAGGGGCAGAGACTTAGATATTCCTCCATCCTGAGTGACCTGTTTCACTATGTTGAGGCACTGTATTTGGGGGAGGGGTCTGAGAGGCAACAATGCTGCTTGCTCAGCACTCACCCCTTTTCCAAGCAGCTCTCCCACTTTTCATATAGGACTTGTGCCTCTCTTGCTGTTGCCCTGGACGTAGTTCCCAGAATGGTTGGAATTTTAGACATTCTAGGACTGCGGGGGCCTGTAAACAGATTCTGCTGAGAGACTGGCAGTTTCTTCCTCCACCTCAACTTCCACTGGTTTTCAGAGTCAGAAGCAATATGGCTATATTTTTCCCCTCAGCACTGGAACCATGAGCTGTGAGGTATGGTCTAGTGCTGGGAGCACTCCCCAGGTAGCCCTACTTTTTTTTTTCCCCCTTCAATGTGTCACTGCACTTTCTGCTGGCCTATCTAGGTGCTGTCCTGCTGCAAATATCTTACCACCAAACTGCACCACCAAACTGTGTCTTTTCTGTCTTGGCTCCACCTTTCCAACCTGTTTGGGATGAGTATTTCTCTTTATATCTTTATTTGTTGGACTTCTGTGCAACTCAATATTCTGAAATTTCTGGTTGTCTTCAGTTTTGAGGTGGTCGTATTCTTTCTTGGCTGTGGAGTGTGTCCACCTATGCATACTTCCATCTTGGCTGGAAGTTGTGCAACTGTTATAAGGTTATCAATTGATTTTTTTTAATGTGAATTCAACTTTCTATTTTTAGGATGTTATGGACATCATCATATGTTATCTTTTTTTGATATGCTGTAGGATTAAGGTTATACACTATTTTAAAGAAAGTTTACATCTATGTTCACCCTGAAGATTGGTTATGTATTTCTTTTCTTGTAATGTCTTTGTTTGGCTTTAGAATTAGAATAGTGCTGATCTCAGAGAGGGAACTGGGAAGTGTTATTGACTCTTTAGTTTTCTGTGAGAGCTTGTGTAAAATTGGTGTTTTTCCATGAATATACCAGTGGAGCCATCTAGGCCCAAAATTTTCTTTGTTGGAAGGTTTTTAGCTACAAATTTATTTTCTTTAATATCTATAGGGGTATTCAGGTATTTATTTCTTCTTAAGGGAACTCTTATAGTCTGTGCTTTTCAAAGAATTTGGTCAATAGGTTGTTGAATTTGTTGCCATAAATTTGTTTATAATATTTCCTTATTATTTCTTTAAAAGTGGTTTCTTTAATCCTTCCCCAAGGACATTTTTTTTTTTTTTTCATTGCTTCAAGAGAGGGAGGAAGGGAGAAAGAGAAACATCACTGTGTGAGAGAAGTGTCAATAGGTTGCCTCCTGTACTTACCTGTACTGGAGTTCAGCACCTGGATTGGGGATGATACATATGCAGATACCGTTAGGGTCACACATGTGTGTGCCCAGGCAGGGGATCAAACTCGCAACCTAGGTATGTGCCCTGCCCCAAAATCAAACCTATAACCTTTCGATTAGGGGCTGATGCTCCAACCAACTGAGCCACCTGGGCAGAGCTTAAAGTGTTTTAATGAGAGATATCACCCTTCTTTTTCCTGATCTGTCTGACTGGAGATTTTATCAATCATACTGACTTTCTGAAAGAACTGGCTTTTGGTAACTGATTTTTCTTTATTGTTTTTCTATTTCCCATTTCATTGATTACCTCTTGTATCTATATTATTTTTTATCTTTTGCTTACTTTGGGTATGATGTTTTCTATTTTATTAAGTGGAAGCTGAAGTCATCAATTTGAGATATTTTTTTCTTATATAGCCATTTACCGTCACTTTTGACATGCTGTGTTTTCCCTCCCTTTTGATTTCTTCTTTAACTTGTGGGTTACTTAGAAGGTTGGTTTTTTAGCTCCTTTTTAATGAGTAATACATTTACTATGGAAGTTATATTAAAATCTGCTGGTACTTTATGGAGCTAATAAATTAGAACTGTATGGCTTCCCAGCTAACTGTATTTTATATCCATTTAAAATGTTTTCTCAAATATATTGGGAATTCCTAGGTATCATTCTGTTATTGATTTCTGATTGAATCCCATTTCACTGGAGAACATAACTCTTGACTAATTTGAGTCCTTTTAATTGTATTAATGATTGGCTTACGAGCAAGAATATTGTATATTTTGGTAAGTTGGATGTGTTTACTTAGAAAAATGTGTATTCTGCTGTTGGGTAGGATTTTATATAAATATCAATTATGCCAAATTGGTTGATATGTTGTTCAAACTTTCTATATCATTAATGATTATTTATCTAATTGTTCTACCTGTTTTATCAATTATTGTGATAAGGTATTAGAATCTCTGACTATAATTATGGGCTCCTCTATTTCTTCTTGCAGTCTAACAGTTTTTGCTTCAAGTATCTATTCTATCCATCTCTACCTTTCAATTGAGGTGGTTAGACCATTAAAAAATTTAATATGACTATTAATATATTTAGGACCTTGCTATTTTAGTTTCTATTAGTCCCATTAATTCTTTATTTTCTTTTTTTGGTTTGAATGAGGATTTTAATTTTTTTGGACTGATCTGCCTTTTGGTTTGATTTAGGATTTTCATGATTCATTTTATCTCCTATGTTGGCTTATACTAGTAACTATTTTAGTTTTTTAAATAACTGATCTCAGGTTTCTAGTATCCACCTTCAAGTTATCACTATTTACCTTTACATGATATTATACCATTTCACAAATGGTATAACATTTTTAAGCAGTATACATCCCTTTTCGAACTTGACTCTATTATTTCCATGCATTTTACTACTTTATATAAGTCTCATAATACACCATTATTTTTGCTTTAAACATGCAGTTATTTTAAAAGACATCTAAATATGAAGAAAAATTATTTTGTAATTACATATGTAGTAAAGATTTCTGGTGTTTTTAGTCCTTTGTGTAGACTCATTTCTTATTTGATACTATTTTCTCTATTTGTGAAGGACTTCTTATATTTTTCTGATAGTGAAAGTCTACTGGTAATGAATTTTTATAGCTTTTGTGAGCACATAAAAGTTTACTTTGCCTTTATTTTTGAAAGGTACTTTCACTGAATATAGAATTCTAGGTTATTTTTTTTTTTTCTCTACTTTATTCCACTTTCTACTGGCATGTATTGTTTCTGGCAAGAAGCCTGCATCATTATTTTGTTGTTTGGTAGTTTTCTCCATGGTTCTTTTGCTTGGAGTTCACTGTGATTTGGGGGTCTGTGAATTCCTCATTTTCATAAAATCTTGAAAAATTTCAACCTGTATATCTCAAATATTTATTCTGTTTCATTCACCTTTCCTCTTCCTAGCAATTCCTATGTATTAAAGTTGTCCTGTAGCTAACTAATGCCTTGTTTATTTTATGTTATTTTTCTCAATGTATTTGATGTTTAATTTTGAATAGTTTATTTTAAGTGTATTTTATTGATTATGCTGTTACAGTTGTCCCAATTTCTTTCTCCTTTGCTTCCCTCTTCCCAGTACCACACTTAGGTACTGGGAAATCCCACCTACCTTAGGTCATGTCCATGGGTCATAAGCTGCTTGACTTCACCCTTTCCTAAATTATTCTTAACTTCCCCATATCTATTTTGTACCTACCAATATGCTTCTTAATCCCTGTACCATTTCCCCATTTTTTTTCCTTCCCCCTCCCAGCTGATAACCTTCCCAGTGATCCCCATACCTATGATTTTGTTCCTATTCTGTTTGTTTGCTTAGTGTTTTTTTTTTTTTTTTAGTTTTTAGGTTCTGTTGTTGATAGTTGTGAGTTTGATGTCATTTTAGTGTTCATAGTTTTGATCTTCTTTTTCTTAAATAAGGCTGTTTAACACTTTGTATAATAAGGGTTTAGTGATGATGAACTTCTTTAGCTTTACCTTGTCTGGGAAGCACTTTATCTACCCTTCCATTTTAAATGGAAGCTTTGCTGGATAGAGTAATCTTGGTTATAGGTCCTTGCTTTTCATCACTTTAAATGCTTCTTGCCAGTTCGTTCTTGTCTGCAAAGTTTCTTTTGAGAAATCAGCTGGTAATCTTAGGGGAATCCCTTTGTAGGACTCTGTGCTTCCTGGTTAGTATGTCTATTTCCTTTGCTAAATTAGGGAACTTTTTCTTATTTTTTCACATAAGTTTTCAATTTCTTGCTCTTCCTCTTCTCCTTCTGGCACCTGCCAGGAGATGGGTGCACATTTAAAGTTGTCCTAGAGGTTCCTAAGCCCTCTCCTCACTTTTTCCATTCTTGTTTCCTCATTCTGTACTTACCTGTTTATTCCTTCTTTATGTTCCAAATCATTGATCTGAACCATGGTTTCCTTCCCTTCATGCTTTTCCTTCGTTTCATTTAGCATAGCCTTCCCTTCTTCCCTTCTGTGTTTGCTATACTCAAGCATATCTGTCAAACCTGTGACCATCTTTATCACTAGAGTTTTGAACTCTGCATCTGTTAGGTTGGCTATGTCCTCATTGCTAATTTCTCCCACAGGAACCTTGACATTCTCCCTCTTTTGGGCCATACTTCTCTGTCTCCTCAACTTGACAGGCTCCTGTGTGTCTTAGGTAGAGTTGTTCCACCTGTCTGGATGAGTATTTCTTCTTTATAATTTTGTATGTTGAACTTTCAGACAGTTTGATTTTCTGGAACTTCTGGTTGTCTGTAGTTTTGAGGTAGTTGTATTCCTTCTTAATTGTTGAGGGAGATACGGTGTATCTACCTACTCCTCCATCTTGGCTGGAAGTCTATTTATAGCTCTAATTTTGAATAGTTTCTAATGCCATGTCTTAACATTCACCAATTTATCCTTCTCCAATGTAAAATCTGCCATTAATCATATCTTGTGTTATTTTTAAAAATCAACATTGTAGTTTTCGTCTCTGGACATTTGAATTTTTTCAAAAATAACTCTCATGTCTCTTCTTAACACGTATGACCTAGTGTATTGATCAAGTGGAATGCAATAGTTATAATTATTTAAATTTTCCTATTTATTTTAATATCTTTGTCATTTTCTGTGTCAGTATTGAATATTTTTCTCTTCATTATTGGTTGTATTATCTTAATTCTTTCCATACCTAGTGGCTTTTGATTAGATGTTAGACATTGTGATTTTTATCATTATTAGGTGCTGGATATTTTTGTATTACTAAAAATGTTGTTGACTTTGTTCTATCATAGGTTTGCTACTTAAAAATAATTGATCTTTTCAGGTCTTGCTTTTAAATTTTATTAGTAATGCTCAGAAGAAGTTTTTTTTAGGCCTAATTTGCCCCATCTACTGAGTCAAACCCTCTGGGCACTCTACCTGATGCCCCATGATTAGTGAAGTTTCCAATTCTAACTATTAACACAAATATTTTCAAAATTGTATGTTCTCCATGGATTATTTACTCTAATCCTTATGGCAATTTTTACTCTGGACATGAGTAGTTTTTCTTATATCCTAACACTAATCAATATTCAGTTGAAAAGTTGAAGGAGACTCTGTAGATTGCCAAAACACTTGCTTTCTCCCTTTCACTCTCCCTCTTCCTTTTCCTCTCTCTGTGCAGTGCTAATCTCTTTGGTACTCTGCCCTGCAAACTTTTGATTGATTTGAGTTTCCAGCTCCATTTCCTCAGCTCAGAGAATACTAGACTTTGTTTACATTTCCTCCTTGCAATACCATGGCCTCAAATGTCTCTAGGCAGTAATTTGGGAAAATTATAGGGCTTACCTCCTTTGATTCCCACCTTTATGATATTCTTTTTTTTTTAAAGATTTTATTTAATCATTTTTAGAAAGAGGGAAAGGGAGAGAGGCAGAGAGGGAGAGAGAGACATCAATGTATGGTTGCTTTTCACCTGCCTCCAGCCACAGACCTGACTGGAGACCTGGTTTGCAACCTTGTTATGTGCCTTGGCTGGGGAATCGAACCTGCTACCTTTGGGTTCGCAGGCCAGCACCTTATCCACTGTGCTACCAGCCAGGGCCCTTTATGATATTCTTATCCTTTGTTTCCTGATGTTCATAATCTTGAACATTGTCATTTCATATACTTTGTCCATTTTTTAGTTGTTAAGGTGGGAGGCTAAATCCAGTCCCTGATTTTCCATCTTGTACTGAAGTAAATCTCTCACCTGATACATTTTCACCAGTTTTTAGATGAATTAAGAGGGGATAAAAGGTTAAATAACTTGCTCAAGGGCACTCAAGTAGTATGTAACACAAATGGATTAGAATATTAATCTTTCAGACTTCCAAGGTAAGGCTATTAATTATAAGGCTGCTAAAACTCTCATATTTAAGATGAATTTATATTCTGAATAATTGATATGTTTATATGTAGATATTACATTAAGAAACACTGTCAGATTTCATATGGAATTACCTTTTTTTCTCCCTTTTAAAGGTAAATGTGAGAAACGTAAAGAACAAATAATTTTAGTTTCTTCTGCATATGAAATAGATGCTCGTTCATGTCCTCTTAACCCAAATGAAAACAAAGGCACTATAAATTGGTATAAAAATGACAGCAAGACATTTATATCTACAGAAAGAGACTCCAGGGTTCATCAGCACAAAGATAAACTTTGGTTTGTTCCAGCTATGGTAGAGGATTCAGGACATTACTATTGTGCAGTAAGGTAAGAAAATAATTAACATATTAAAAACATGTGTTCTATGTACCTATAAGAGATAAAGACAGAAGAATCTATTAATAGTGCTTAATCGACCTATTTTGATTTATTTTAGAAATTCAACTTACTGCCTCAAGATTAAAATAACTACAAAGGTTGTACAAAATGAACCTAACTTGTGTTACAGTGCACAAGCTATATTTACACAGAAACTACCTGTTGCAGGAGATGGACAACTTGTGTGTCCTTATTTGGATTATTTTAAAGATGAAAACAATGAGTTACCCAAAATATGGTGGTATAAGGTAATATTATATTAAATATGGTATTTTATTTTTCCAGCAAATAAAATAGCTTTCTGTCATAGACAGTGTGTTGAATCTGCAAAGTATTTTTTCATTTGGCATATTGTTTGCTTTTTAGTGGTGGAATTTAATAGGGACATTTTTAAAAAGCTGTATGACTACATATATTTTATTTGAAGGTTAACTAAAATCTTTATTTCTGTTATTTTAATTTAATTAGATACAGTTGCAAAGAGAATAAAAGAAGTTTATTAAGAATAAAAGAAGTTTAAAGATAAGACTGGGCATACAGTGGGAGTTTTTACAATATAACTATTTATTACAAAATGTATTATTTTGTGTTTTATTAAAAATATCAGATGGTGCTTAAATAACTTAGAAGTTTCTGTAACTGTCTTAAAAGTGATTGGCTAGCACTGTATATAGAACTGTATATAGAACACAGTATCCCAACATTCTGTGATCTATATATAGTGCTAGTTTGTTGGAGCTTGATTGGAGAATTACCCTGTGTAGGGTAAGAAATGTAAAATAAGTAACATCAGTGAAGACAGGAAGTACAGCATTATAGAGACAATGGCATGAGCATTCTTTTCTCAAATGTGTTTTTTTTTAAATTATGAAATAGGTTAGTTTTCAAAATGCAAGGCTCATAGGCCTAAACATTTAATAGTATTGTTATTACTTTTGCCATAAAATTACAATATTAAAACTTGTATGCAAGGAACCTTTCTTTTAAAATATATGCTTATTTGTGTGTACATATAAATACACATATATAATATAATATACATATTATACATGTATAAAACATTTGATGATATGAAAAAATGTATTTTTTTCTGGATGACTGGAGTAAATTATTAATTGGTTTTCAATACTTCCATCTTGCCCCTCTATCTAGGATTGCAAACCTCTATTTCTTGACAATATAAATTTTATTGGAGAATCAAGTAAGCTCATTATCATGAATGTGACTGAAGCACATAAAGGGAACTATACGTGTCATGCATCCTACACATACTTGGGAAGGCAATATCACATCACCCGGGTTATAGAACTTTTAACTCTAGGTGAGTCATAACTTGAATCCTAGAAGTTGAAGCCCAGAGACCACAATTCTACTATCACCTTCATTGTCCATGGAGGAACTAAATCCACAAGAATCTTGATGACTTGCCAAAGGTTACATGGTTCCAATTTTTGTTGTTAAATACTATGTAAATGGCTTTCATTCCTGCTTCAGATGCAGAGTTAATTAAATGGACAACATGAACCATGTTTTCCAGTTGAACTAGGAGGCCCATTCTTTGGAATGGCTAAAGATGGATCTTCTTGAGCGCTCTGGGGCTGATTCTGGCTAATAGATGAAGATAGTTTTGGGCTCCTCCCCTTTGGAAATCTGAAAGTCTAGCAAAGAGGATCATTTGCATGATGGCATAGATGCTAATGGGCTTTGAATAAATTATACCCCCATAATCTCCCTCTTGTTAGTTTCCTGTTAGCCAACTTACTTACCTCTCTAAGCCTGTTTCCTTCTCTGTATGAGGATGAAACAACCTTTCCCAGATTGTTGAGAATATTAGATATCAACTATGTGGTCATATATCTGATGCAGAACAGATAAGCAATAAATAGGTTTATGATGATGATTCTTGTTAATTTCCTGATGCCTTCAATTCTCTATTAACCATGTTTCATATTAAAAACTATTTTACAACAAAATGTACTTTTTTGACAAGTTACCTGCGGATGGGAAGAATGTTCAATCTTTTTGTAAATATCAGACTTTTAAGCTTTCTGTAATATTCAGAGTTACTCTAACCAGGAGTTTGAAAGTTAAAGGGGCTTTTATTAATAATTGTGCTGGAACAATAGGCATGAATAGAGACTATCCCTCAGCCAGAACATGATCATCCTACATATAGGTGAACTTTCTCAATTCCATATAATTTATTTTTTCAGTTTGTTTTATTGAGTCAGAATTAATTCCTACAAGCATTAGTGAATTATAATGTTCCATAGTCAGAACCATCTTGAGTTTTTAGCAGCCTCTTTCTGGTCATTGTGTAGCTCTGGTTTGTTTTTCTTAAGATCAGTCTATGTATGTATGTATGTAACTAGACCAACAGATGTATTTTTACCTCTTTTTCTGATCCTTATGTAGAAATAATATATTTAATCAGGGGTGAGGTCATTTAAAATGTTTTTCTAAAAACAGATTTGAAATTATTTATTGAGCATCTATTATGTACCAATCACTGTTCTAGGTATATATTAGCAAACAAAAGTGACAATATCCTGTCTTGACAGAGGCTAATTTTTAAAAAATATTTTACATTTAAGTTCATAGTTTTTCAAGGTTGGCCACAGGTTACCCCTTAAATCCAATCTTTTTATAAATAAAAGCCAGATTACTTTCTGGAGTTACTCATTGTTTTTATGCCTGTTTCAATAAATTATGCCAAATTTCTTGACATTCTGCTCTTGAGTCATTATTAAAAGTACTGAACATAAGCAGGTCTGGCACTGAATGGCTCTTCTGGGGGATAGTGCTGCCCCAAGGGAAGGGTCTTTCCACAACTGCTCATCTTCCTGGATTTGCTCTAAAAGAGGCACTTGTCTGGAGCCCCAGGCCCTGGTGTCATGTGTGATTTTTGTAGCACTGAACTCCATGGGTTAGGCAGGGTGTAGACTTTTTAGTACATATTCACAATTTTGCTGTGGCCTTTGTGCTAGCCTCTTTCCTTCACCTCTTGTCCTCTGTCTCCTGCCATAAATACTTCAGGCACTTAAGGGAATATCTGGCACGATGCTGTGTAGTATATTTTGGTATACTTAGCCAAGTGTTATCACTTGAGATTCTGATCTATATGAGACTGAAAAGCCCTGTGGATATATATATATATATATATATATTTTTTTTTTTTTTTCCCAGAGGAAAATAGGCCCATGAGGCCTATGATTGTGAGTCCAGTTAACGAGACGATGGAAGTGGTCTTGGGTAAGTGGCTTCCAATCAGGATGTGCTGAAATAATTATTTTAAGTTCAAGATTAAGATAAACTGTACCCTTACTACACTCAACTATAAATCTAAGTTGTTTACTGGCTATACTTATAATTTTAAAGAAGGTGGCATAGATTGTATGTTAAATGTTTCTTTGGATTTTTTGCCTCTTACAGCAAGCGCAAGTCTAAACATATCTGATTTGCTCATCCTTGCTTTTCTGTGGAAACCTATTACCTATGAAAACACCAGCCAAAGGCCAATTTCAACAGGTGTAGGAAAGAGAAATGTAATTTATTTGGCACATGATGAACTTCTTATGACCTGAGAGTTAAGCTTTTATGCAGAAGAGTAAGACTACAGGTCAAAAAGAGTCATTCTAGAAAAATACCTTTTCAAGTTAGTGAACATTTTTATTTCAAGAATAAAGAAATCTTATAAGCATTAGTCCTACACTGTACAATGCAATAGCTACTAACCACATGCAGTTATGTATTTGTAAATTTAAATTAAGTAAATTTAGTTCAGTTGAAAATTAGTGTCTCAATCAAGAGCTTAATAGACACAGGTGACCAATGATTACAGTGTTAACACAAATTTAGAACACTCTCATCATCACTGAAAGTTCTATTAGAAACCATTGGTCCAAACATAAAAACAGAGATCTAAGATATTTGAGAAGTAAGTGTAAGTGACACACACCTTCTCTCAGAGCCAAACTGGATTTACAGCTAAATTACAGAGCAGTCAACCTAAATGACCACTTGAAGAACAGGAGTATTATATCCAAGGATTTATAGAAGAAATTACATGGAGACTGCTAAGAAGGGCAAAGGCATGGAGAGGGCTGGCACTTGTATCCAGGTGTGATGTTTGAGAACCTGGAGGGGTACCTTGGCTATAAAAGTCATCCTTGAGATTGCATAGGGTCTCAGCTACACAACAGGACCCCCAAACCAGAGTTCCAGGGCCAGGAAGAGGAACCTGAATAGCATCTGGCTGTGAAAATCAATTGGGGCTTTGTCCACTAGAAAGAGGAGGGAGTCTGCTAAGATACCAGGTGCTCTCCTAAAGGTCCAATGAACAGAAGTTCATTCTAGGGCACACACCTGGGGTTCTGATAGAAGGCAGGGGACTCACAGCACAGGAGAGTCATAAAGAGAAGATCTGGGCAGCGTAGCTCTGGATAGAGATCTGGAGTGTCAGCTACTGAGGTTCCAGCCCTGAGTCCTTATTCCACACCACCCTCAGGTGCCATCTCCCAGGGTCAGGACCTCTATTCTTAGAGCACTAACTGGGGGAGTGCACTAACCATCCAAATACTGGTGACACTGTCCCACCAAGGTCAAGTCTGGCAGAAAGGGGACTGTTAGCACACCAACAGGGACCTGAGATGTCATTGACCCTCAGATGGTCATTGAACTGTGTGGCATTGGAGTTGGGCCAGTCTTTCCCCCATTCTGTGAGTTTGGCAGTTGCCAACCCCAACAGAAGACTCCCTTGGTGACATGGCTATGGAGCTGAGGGCAGGCATGTGGCTCACCCCCCTCCCACAGCCCAACTGGTACCACATCCAAGAGAAAACTTTCTTGATCTGTTTTCCTAAGTCCTGGTGGCCCTGTTTTGCCACACTCATTTCTGCAATGAGGATAGCTGTCTATATCCATCTTGTACTTGCGGTGTGCTCCACCTGAGGGAACTAAAGTTGGAGACTCTAACAAAGACTATGTGATATGGCTCTGGAGTAGGAGCCACATTCTCTTCATTGAGTGCCTGACCACACTGCTCACAAATAGGAAACCCACTAGCCCCATCTTCCCAACCCAGTTACCTAGCCCTACCAAGCTTGAGCCCTGTGGAAGGGTCAGAGGACCACAGGTAGCTTAGGCCCACTCTACAGCCTTTACTCATAAGACTTTGGAGGAAGGCCAGGCAACCTCAGGGTAGACGTGGGGTGAAGAAACTACTAGGAAGACATTGACTTCAGGGAGCTTTAGACATTTATTTATTGATCTGCCCCCTAACTCATAGCTTAAAAAGAATATAGAAACCCTACAGAAATGAAGAACACAATATCTGAAATGAAAAACACACTAGAAGGAATCAAGAACAGGTTAGATGAGGCAGAGGGTTGAATCAGTGATTTAGAGGACAAGATAACATAAAGCACCCAAGCAGAGCATCTAAAAGACAAAAGATTTAGAAGATGATTATGTGGAAGTTTTTCTTTTGTTTTAAATAGATTTTATTTATTTTGCCATTACAGTTGTCCCAATTTTCCCCCCTTTGCCCCCCTCCACCCAGTACCCCATTTCCTCCAGCAATGCCCCGCTTAGTTCATGTCCAAGAGTCATGCATATAAGTTCTTTGGCTTCTCTATTTCCTTTGTTCTTCTTAACATCCCTGTCTATTCTGTAACCACCAATGGATTATGTGGAAGTTTTTGCAGAGGATTTGGTTACTAAGCAAGAATATCTAGGGAATAAAGTGAAGAAGAATTAGACATGAATGAAGATTGTATTTTTTGGAAAGGATAAACAAATTGAAGGAAAAATCCAATAAGAATACAAATTATAAAATAGCTGCAGAAAATTTTGTGTCCATTTTTGTTCGTTTGGCCAAACACACAAAATACTAAGACAGAACTTGAAACTTAGGACTGCTTTATCACATGATATTTTAGATCTAATCTTGTTATATAAAAATAAATACATCAATTCTATTGCAATCCATTTTTCATGAAGAGATGAAACAAATAGACAAAACCAAATGGAAAACATTTTTAGGCCTTATACCTAGCTGGTTTACATTGCAGCAATCCAGGATTTATGAGCTATAGATGGTAGCATTTTTAATTTTTTTCTTACTTCAGCATATACTAGTAATGGATGTATCTCTCCAGTTACATTGTGACTTTTGTAGGGTAAATGTAAATAGATTAAATGCTTCAACCAGAAGAGAATGGGACCTATTTAGTATATGCTATCTACCAGAGACCCGCCTCTGAACACAAGATACACAAAGACTGAAAGTGACAGGATGGCAAAACCTTCCATGCAAATTGGAATGAAAAAAGAAAAGCTGGGGTAGCAATACTTATATCAGACAAAATAGACTTCAAAGCTAAAGCCATAATAAGGACCAAAGAAGGTCACTACATAATACTTTTGGGATTGATCCAACAATAGAATATAACCCATGTAAACATATATGCTCCCAACATAGGAGCACCTAATTATATAAAGGAAATCTTAGTGGACAATAAGGGAAAGATTGACCAGAATACAGTCATAGTAGTAGATTTCAACACACTGCTTTATCATTGGATAGATTTTCTACATAAAAAATAAATAAGAGAACAGTGACCTTAAATGACACAATGGATTGGATGGATTTAATTGATATTTACAGAATTCATCCCTAAGCAGTAGAATATACATTCTTCTCAAGTGCACTTGGGACATTCTCAAAGAGAGACCACATGTTAGGACACAAAGTAAGTCTTACCAAATTCAAGACATTGAAATCACATCAAGCATCTCCTCTGACCACAATGGTATGAAATTGGAAATCAACTATAATTTTTTAAAAACCCTGAAAAATGTTCAAACACATGGAGGGTAAATAGTATGTTATTAAACAATAATGGATTAAAATTGAGATCAGGGAAGAAATCAAAAGTTACTTGAAAACCAATGAAAATAAACACACAGCAATCCAAAATCTATTTGACACAGCAAAAGCAGCCCTGAGACACCTATCTCAAGAAGCAAAAAAATCTCAAATAGATAATTGAACCCTACACCTAAAAGAACTAGAAAAAGAAACAACAACAAACAAAGCCCAAAGTACAAGGAAGGAAATGATAAGGTTCAGAGCATAAATAAATGACATAGATACTTAACAAAAAAATGCATGAAACCAAGAGCTTATTCTTTGGAAAATAAACAAGATTGACAAACTTTTTTTTTTTTTTTAAGATTTTATTTTATTATTTTTAGAAAGAGGGGAAGGGAGAGAGGCAGAGAGGGAGAGAGATACCTATGTATGGTTGCATTTCACCTGCCTCCAGCCACAGACCTGGCTAGACACCTGGCTTGCAACCTGGTTATGTGCCCTGGCTGGGGAATCAAACCTGAGACCTTTGGGTTTGCAGGCTGGTGCCTTAACCACTGTGCTACCAGCCAGGGCTCCAAGACTGACAAACTTTTAACCAGACTCGTCATGAAAAAAAGAAAGAGGACTAAAATAAATAAAACCAGAAATGAAAGCGGAGAAGTAATGACAAACATACAGAAACACAAAGGATTTTAAGAAAATACTATGAACAACTAGTACAGGGTACACACAATAAATTGGCAAAATTTTAGTAAAATAACATACCACAAAACTGTTATATTTTAAATAAATTTATTCTTATATGTAAATACATAAACATAGTCATTATTTTTTAATTGTTAAAAAGAAGTCTATTTGCTGCTGACTTTGGAATCTTGAGCACACTTTAACAAACTTTTTTTATCCATGGACATCATAATGTTTTCAGTCTTAGCTTTAACAGCCTCTATTGGAATGAGGTTGTTTATTAACTTCTCTGTCACAAATGCTGCATACATAATAGTCTAAAGGATTTGCATCTTGTGAGCTAGCTGGCAAGATTTCCTTTGATCAGAATTCAGGAACATTGACACTGAGACATTCTTGCACCTTTTTTGGTGTTATGTGTTGGTGCACACCATCTTGTTGGAAGATAAAATGATGTCCATATGTGACTTACTCCATCCACAGTACAACTACTCTCAAAGCGTCAAGGTAAACATCAGCAGTCACCTTCAAGCTTTGTGGAAACAAATGCAGGGTCATGATATCTCCTTCATTGCTGACAACACATAATACCATCACTGTAGCAGGAAATTTTGTTTTCATGACAATTGGGACTTCATTAGGATTCTCAAAGAGCCACCTGTTTCTTCTGTTGACTATTTGATCCTACTGAAACTTCTTTTCATTGGAGAAAAAAATCAGAGGGTTTTCTTCTTTGGGATTTTCCCATTTTGTTAGCAGTGCCCTTACTTTTTCAAAGCGCCTTTCCTTTGTTTGCTGTGTAATAAACTGACCTCTTCTAAAAACATACAATCTGTATCTGATATCTTCATCAATAATTTTGTGAACGGTTGCATCGGACATCTGCAGTTCTCTTGCTATGAATTGCATTGACTTTCCTGGGTCTTCATTGATGAGCTCCTGCATTCTATGTACAACATCTGGACTTCTGTGATTCTTGTATACCTTATGCATTTTCCTTATTGGTGTGGCAATATCAGGATCAGCATCCTACACCTTCTTCATGTTGTAAACTGTACATAAAGGCATGTTATTTAAGTCCACAATTTCCTTAGCAGTTCTCCCTGCATGTAGTCCAGAAATTATGGTTGCTCTAACATTGTATTCCTTTGACATAATGGTTGCTCTCAGAATTTAATACTTTATATCTGAAACGATGATGTTAAATCATAACCTTAAGAATATCATTTTTCTGGGTGGGGCGGGGGACAGAGGGGAGCAAAAAGGGGATGGATGTAATACAACAACAATAAAATTAAAAAAAAAACATCATTTTTCAAAATTAATAAGCACGTGAAATAAGGAGATGTAAGGTTATTGCCAATGTATTGTGTGCACCCTGTGTATGCTAACAAATTGACCAACCAAGGTGAAATGGATATGTTCCTAGAAACTTACAATCTTCCAAAACTGAATCAGGAAGAATGAAAACCCTGAATGGACCAATTGCAATCAATGAACTTGAAGCAATAATTTTAAAAATTCCAACAAATAAAACTCCTGAACAAGCTAGTTACACAAAACTGAATCAGGAAGAATGAAAACCCTGAATGGACCAATTGCAATCAATGAACTTG
Source organism: Noctilio leporinus (assembly GCA_004026585.1). Lineage (NCBI taxonomy): Eukaryota > Metazoa > Chordata > Mammalia > Chiroptera > Noctilionidae > Noctilio > Noctilio leporinus. Next base: position 30,553 of record PVIW01007969.1, on the reverse strand, counting down.
AAGCAATAATTTAAAAACTTCCAACAAATAAAACTCCTGAACCAGCTAGTTACACAAGCAATTTACAAAATAGTCAAAGAAGAAGTAACACCTAGCCTTCTCAAACTATTCCAAAAAATTGAAGAGGAGGGAAGTCTCCCAGACTTTTTTTATAAGGCCAGTTGTACCCTAATTCCAAAACCATATGATAAAGACACAACAAAGAAAAAATATATAGACCAATAAACCTGATGAACATAGATGCTAAAATCCTCAACAAAATATTAAAATGGTCCAGCAATACTTTAAAAAGGATGATACACAATAATCAAGTAGGACTTACTTCAAGGATACAAGGTTGGTACAATATTTGCAAATCAATAAAATGATACATTGCATAAATAAAATAAAAGATAAAAATGATGTGATCATATCAATAGATGCAGACAAGTCATTTGATAAAATCCAGCACCCATTTACAATAAAAACTGTTATCAAAATGGTAATAGAGGGATGATTCCTCAACGTGATAAAGGATATATATGACAAACCCACAGCTTACATCATACCCAATAAGATCAGGAACAAAACAGGGATGACCACTTTGATTACTTTTATTCAACAAAGTACTGGAAGTTTTAGCCACATCAGTTAGACAAGAAGAAATAAATAGCATCCAAATTAGAAAGGAGGACGTAAAACTGTCATTATTCACAGGTGATATGATATTGTACGTAGAAAACCCTAAATACTCCACCAAAGAACTACTAGATATAGAAATGAATTTGGCAAAATAGTGGGATACAAAATTAATATTCAGAAATTGATGGTATTCTTATACACCAATAATGAACTATCAGAAAGAGAAATAAAGAAAACAATCTTGTTTACTATTGCAACAATACAAAAATAAAGTACCTAAGTATAAATTAAACTAAGAAGGTAAAAGTTCTGTACTTGGAAAATTATAGAATACTGAAGAAAGAAATTGAGGAAGGTACAGTTAAATGGAAGCATATACCATGTTAATGGATTAGAAGAATTAACATCATTAAAGTGTTCATACTACCTAAAGCAACCTACATATTCAATGCTATTCCTATTAAAATACCAATGACATAATTTAAAGACATAAAACAAATATTCCAAAAATTTATATGGAACCCCAAAAGACCCCAAATAGCCTCAGCAATCTTGAGAAATAAGAACAAACCTGGTGGTATCATATTACCTGATGTCAAACTATACTACAAGGCCAATGTAATCAAAATAGCCTGATACTTGCATAAGAACAGGCATATAGATTAGTAAATAGAAGAGAGAGAACACAAATAAACCCATACTTTTATGGTCAATTAATATTTAACAAAGGAAACAAGAGCATACAGTGGAGTAAAGACAGTATCTTCAATGAATGGTGTTGGGAAAATTAGGTACACCTGGCTGGTAGCACAGTGGATAAGGTGCCGGCCTGCGAACTGAAAAGTCACAGGTTTGATTCCCCATCCAGAGAACATAACCAGGTTGCAAACCAGGTCTCCAGCCAGGTCTGTGGCTGGAGGCAGGTGAAAGGCAACCATACATTGATGTCTCTCTCCCTCTCTGCTTCTCTCCCTTCCCCTCTTTCTAAAAATAATGAAATAAAATCTTTAAAAAAAAGAAAGAAAGAAAGAAAATTAGGTACATGCAAAAAAATTAAACTAGAAAACCAACATACACAATTCACAGGAATAAACTCAACATGAATAAAAGACATTTTTGTAAGTTGTGAAACCATAAAAATCCTAGGAATATATACTCAGCAAAATCTCAGACATCTGTCCTGGCTGGTGGCTCAGTTGGTTGGAGTGTTTGTTGCCCAATATACCAAAAGGTTGTGCCTTTATTCCCTAGTCAAGGAACAAACCTCAGTTGCTGGTTTGATCCCAGTTCAAGCATGTGTGGAGGTAGATTGATGTTCTTCTCTCTCTCTTTGTCTCTCTCTGTAGCCCCTCTCTCCCTCCCTAAAATTGATGAACATATCCTTAGGTGAGGATTTAAAAATAAAAAAACAAACAAACATTTTTTGTAGCAATATTTTTGCCTGTATACCTCCTTAAGCAAAGGAAACAAAAGAAAAAAAAAAGAAAAGAAAATGGTACTACATTAAATGAAAAAGCCTTTGCACAACCAAGGAAATCATCAACAAAATGAAAAGGGAACCCACTGAAGGGGAGAACATATCTGTCAATAATATGTCTGATGAGGGATTAATTTCAAAGATACATAAATAACTTATACAAGTCAACACCAATTACAAAATGAGGACAGAACCTGAATAGATACTTCTCCAAAGAGGACATAGAGGTGACCAGTAGACATATGAGAAAATCATCACTAATCATCTGAGGGAAGCAAATTAAAACTGCCATGAGATATCACCTGACACCTGTTAGAATAGTTATAATCAAGTCAACAAACAACAAGTGCTAGCAAGGACCTGGAGTAAAGAGGACCCTTGTGTACTTGGTGTGAATGCTGACTGGTACAGCCACTGTGAAAACAGTATGGAGTTTTGTTAAACAAACAAACAAAAAAGAACCAGAACTGCCTTTTGACCCAGCAGTCTCACTTCTGACAATACATGTATATAAAGAAACCTGAAACACTAATTTAAAAGAATATATGCACCGCTATGTTAATAGCAGCACTATTAACAATAGCCAAGATCTGGAAACAGCTCAAATGTCCATCAGTGGATGAGTGGTTAGAATTTGTGGTACATTTACACCATGGAATAGTACTGGATTGTAAGAAAAGGAAATCTCACTTTTCGTGAAAGCATAAATAGACCTGGAGACTATTATGCATTATAATGCTAAGTGAAAATTTGTTATTATCCTCTTTAGAACCAGAAAGGCATTTTTCTCTAGTTGTCTTCTTTTTCTTCAAATGTTAATACCACAGGTATATTGTCTACCTGTTGATGTACTATGGCACTTTGGCACTTCATCCAAAAAAAGAAATACTATTATCTCAATGCTTAATATTTCAGAAGTGAAAAGTAAATTTTATCTATATCCATTTATCTGTGTAGCCAAGAATACATATGGCATTGCAACAGTCAAGATTCTCTTGCCCCCATAAAGTAATGAACTAATACAACAGTGAAAGTATAATATGCCCCAAATAAAATGAACATGGATATTTTCCTGATTTATGAAAAAATAGAGAAAACATAAAATAAACAGTAGTAAATTTGACCAAACAAGAATTTTTATAAGCAAAAGTGAAATAAAAGCAACTAATGCTGAAGTTTTCATGTATGATAAAGAATATCTTTAATGAATAAAGCACTCTTCTACATCAGTAAGTTTAATATGAGAATGTGATTAAATAATGGGCAGAAGGGATAATAGGAGGTTCTTAAAGGCAAATGAACACTAAACTTATGAAAAACATGCTAATTCACTTTTAATTGAAGAAACACAGGTGAAAATTTAAATGAATTTTTTTTTTCTTTTCTGAATGGGCAATGACTAACCTGGGAGTTGAGGGGTTAATGGCAGCCGCACATAGAGCTGGGCACAGTGTGGGATTGTACAGTGTCATTTGGAAGAGGGTGGTCAGTTTTTAAAATGTGTACTCCTTTAATTGAATTCTACTCCAAGATTTTTGTTCAAAGTAGTACTTCGGGGTATATATTATACTGATGTGCAATAATATTCATTGGAATAGTAGTCGTAGTAATGAAAAATCAGAAATTATAATCATATTATGTCTGTATGGTGGAATATTAAGTAGCCATGAAAGGCTAATGGTGTGAGCCAGCATTCCCAATGTGATAATAATTACCAATAGTAGATAATATGCCTCATTTTAAAAAGCACATATGAGCATAGAGAGGATAAGGAATGAGATACATAATGTTACTTGTAGTGGTCGTCTCTGGGTGGTACATTTAAGGGTGATTTTTCTTTTGCTTTGTGCTTTCATATAACTTAAAATTTTTATTCAGTGGTCATTTGTTAACACAGATAACAAAACCAATTAATGTTATGATTAAAAATACATTGCTGGCCCTGGCTGGTGTTGCTCAGTGGATTGGTGCTGGCCTGCGAACCCAAAGGTCACTTGTTCGATTCCCCAGCCAGGGCACATAACCAGGTTGCAAGCCAGGTCTCCAGCCAGGTCCTTAGCTGGAGGCAGGTAAAAGGCAACCATACATTGATGCTTCACTCCCTTTCTTCCTCCCTCCCTGCCCTTCTCGCTGAAAATAATGAATAAAATATTTAAAATAAAATATATTGCTTTGCAGGATCCCAGCTACAATTGATATGCAATGTCACTGGCCAGTTCAGTGACATTGTCTATTGGAAGTGGAATGGGTCAGTGATTGATGATGATCCAGTGCTGGCGGAAGAGTTTTTGCTGTAAGTATGTTGAAAGTCAACCTTGTGGTAGAAAAGTTTTGGTGTTAAATTGCATGTTATACTTTATATAACCCTGGTGGTTTAACCTAATAGCAGTTGATTGGTTCTTATCCCTTTGCTGCCCACAATGAATTTTGCAAAGCTAAACAGGATTTATGAGATCTTGTACATTTAAGATAAAAATACAATGTTACTGTGGTGCAAACTAAGGACCACTTAGAAGGCTTTCATTCACATATATATATATATATATATATATATATATATATGCGTGTGTGTAAAATATATGTGCAGTCTAATGAAGCAGTTTTCCCAAATAACCTTATGTTATTCCATTTTTAAGTAGTCTAAACAAGACTCATTAAATGGAGTCAACAATCATGCATTCCTCTTCTCAAGTCTCCAGGGGCTCCCTATAAGCTCTCTCGGGATAAATGTATGACTCTTTAGTATTACATTCTGACTCTGACTTTCTGTCACCTGCCCACTCTACTCTTGTTCTTTATATTCATCTCTGTGCCCCATCAAAACCAAAATGCATATATCTCTATTTTTCTTCTTGGAAGCTGGTGATTTCAATTCAATTTCTCTACTGCTGAATCTTTTACCGACAGTGGCCCTAGGGCTATTACATTTCCCATCAGTGTGGCTAACAGCCTGATTGTCACACCTGTACTTAGGGCTGGTGATTATTTCTGCTGTAATTATGCAACAAATTAAGAGCTAAATTGTGTACATGTGTTTTATTTGTTAATGCAGTTTACTTAAACAATTTTATTTACTCTCTCTTTCTTTTGAACAGAGTGGAAAATCCTTCATCCAAAAAAAGAAATACTATTATCACAATGCTTAATATTTCAGAAGTGAAAAGTAAATTTTATCTATATCCATTTATCTGTGTAGCCAAGAATACATATGGCATAAATGCAGCATATATCCAATTAATACACCCAGGTAAACAATAAAACTATTGATTAGAAATGTAATTTTGTTTTAGCATGGTAAGATTCTGTTACCTTGAGGTTTGCAATGATCTTTCCTCTGCCCAGAATGCTCTTGGATTTCTGTTAACCTGAATAACGTCTTTCCTTTTTTCTTTTCTTGGCTTAACTGTTTTTTCTGTTAGGAAGCTTTTCTGTCCTGCTCTCTGCCCAAACAAATGAGGTTAGAGTCTTTGTTATGCACTTGCATAGCACCTTATGTCTCCATCACAGTATTTATCATAATTAGGTTTGTTGTTTTTTTTTTTTTTTTTTTTTTTTTTTTTTTTTTTTTTTTTTTTTTTTTTTTTTTTTTTTTTTTTTTTTTACTTAACTGTAAATTCTGTGATGGTGCAGACCATTCATTTTACTAATAATTTTATTTTCAGAACCAGTATCAACTTAAGTGTGGTCATGGTGGATACCTAATGAATATGTTTAGGTGACTGATGGATGCACAGAAGTCTAAATATCCAGTTTCCAAAGACGATGTCAAGTTATTGATTTTCATCAGTTGTGTAATCTTTAGGCACAGTATTGAGAGTATTTGTGAAATATTTTAAGATTATTTGCATTTAAATTAAAGTAGGATATTTATGAATATATATATGAAAGAAAATCTAAACAATAAAAATTATAAATGACTTTAACAAGGTCACTAGTCTACATGTATATATGTAGTATTTCTATGTATGTCTGTAAATATGACATACCAATAGAAGTGAAATTGAACATTTTAAAAGTAGCATCAAAAATTATTAAAGTCATAGGAATAAATCTAGCAGAGCTTTTCAAGACCTCTGTAAAATAAACTAAAAAATATTGTTGAGATAAATTGGAGAAGACCTAAACAGATAGGGGGAATATACATTGTTTATGTATTGAAAGATTCAATATTATAAAGATGTTAGTTGTCCCTAAGTGAATTTATAGATTCAAAGCCATTCCACTAAAAATCTCAGTACTATTTGTGCAAGTATGGGCGTCTCTGTGTGTGTTGTTGTGGGCAGGCTTACTTTAAAAGTCACAGGGAAATGAAAAGGGCCAAGAATACTCAAGATAGTCTTGAATAAAAACAACTAGTCTAAAAGATTTATACTATAGATATCACTATCTTGTATAAAAGCTACAGTTATGAAGACTACACATAAACTATCAATTTAGCCAATTGGATGTTGGTCTGGAAAATGGTATATCTTGATTTCTACTTTATACTGAAATCAATTGCAGATGGATCAAAGACCTAAATTGAAAAAGTAAGAGAGCTTTTAAATTGTTTTCCTTGATGCCTACATGGTCCCTAACATTTAGGGGTAATTTTCTTCTTTTCCCTTCTTTTCTATATTTCTTCTTAATTCCTCTTCCCCTTGTCCTCTGCCCCTCTTGCTCTGTAATCAATCATTGGATGAGTAATTAGTGAGTATAGCCTGGAGAATGTGCAAGTAAGTAATATTCTGTGTGGCATTCATCACCTGTTTTTCTTTCCCCAGCTTTCACCCTTTTTCACCTAACTCTTATATCTCTAGGCTCTGGGAACTTTTGTTGGCTTTTGAGTGACTTTAACTCATTTTACTATGAAGTACTCTATCCTATGTTATTTATTATTTCTCTATGAGATTGTGTCTTATGCTACTTAGGTGGAAATTTAAGACAATAATACCTCAGTTTTCTTATATAGCATCCATTCTAGATAGCTTTGTACATTTATATTCATTATTAATTGATAATGAATGGGTTAATACTACCTGAGTTTTGGGACTGCAGGCCAATCCCCAATATGGTTTCTCTGGGATGATTGTGTTTAATTTGCTATGCTCAAGCTTTTAATTATTTTGATTTGAATAATACTTTTCCTTTTTTTTTGCTATAGCTCCCAATTTCCAGAAGCACATGATTGTTATATTTGTCATGTTAACAGTCATAATTATGAGCTCTGTTTTCATCTATAAAATCTTCAAGGTTGACATAGTACTTTGGTACAGGGATTCTTGCTATGATTTTCTCCCGAAAAAAGGTACAATTTTGTATTCAGTGCAATATTTTCTTTTTGAAGAGAGGGGATGGCTAAAAGATGTAGAAGATAACTAAGAGGGTTAATTGTTTTTCATTTAAAACTTAAATTTAAAAATGAAATATGATATACTTTAAAACAATATTTTTATATATAATTATAGTTTCCTCACTGAACAGACTGAAAAGCATTGTTTTCCAAGTTACTGATTTAATGTTCATAATTGTGAGATAAACAAGCATTTAGAGCATCTGTTTTTAAGTCCAGCTATTCAGAAACTATTGTTGAGGGTCTACTTTGTGCTGAGCAGGACACAGATCACCTAAGAGTTGCCATCAAATCAAAGACTTGATTTTCAGGCATCAAAGAAGCACTCTCTCTTTTGTTTAAACCTTGCAAAAAGAAAGTGAATACTACAATAATATATATGAAAGGGAGAATGGTAGAATTCAGAGCTGTGACATTTGGGGAAGAAGATAAGAACTGGGAGACAGTTCTCATACAGAGAGATAAAGAACTCTTCATGTGAGGTGGTCATCAAATAATAGAAGAAAAAGTTGATAGCAAAACAAAATAAATAGAAACTTGTAAGAGTGGAATACTTTAGAAAGGTATGATACATTTGGTATTACTGCCTCATTCATACCATTATATGAAAATAATAATTCATTGTGAAATACATGTTTACAATATAGACTTTACTAAATATCTTTCTTATGGTTCTAAAATATAACATTTTTCCTTTAGCTTCAGATGGAAAGATCTATGATGCATACATATTATATCCAAAGACCCTTGAGGAAGGGTCCACCTCTAACTCAGATGTTTTTGTATTTAAAGTCTTGCCTGAGGTCTTAGAAAAACAGTGTGGATACAAGCTGTTCATTTATGGAAGGGATGACTACGTTGGGGAAGGTATGAACAAAATGGAAAGAAGTAAAACTCTGGTTTTAAAACAAATTTAATTATTAAATTAATTGGGTTAATTAAGCTGGATTTCATCTTTCTATAAAGCTGACATAAGCACACATATCTGACAATTTTAAGAATCTCTTCAGTGGTGCATAATGATGGTCTTCACATTTTTTAATGCTAAGTATTTATTTTTCCTGTATTTTGTTGAAGCAACAACTAAGTAATATTTTGTTTTAGAAACAATTATTTAGATCTGAAAGTTGCTTTAAACCAATACAATAAAATAAGAGTGATATAGATCAAGTGGTTTAACTAGGTTTTTAAATTTCTACCTAAAGTGTTCTGAGACCTGAGTGAAATGTTCAGCTTTAGTGGGTCAATTTTTTTTTTTTTTTTTGATTTGGTCTCTAAAATGGACACCTCTTTTAATCTTAAGTAAGGGAAGAAAGAAGACTATTAGAGACATAGAGGATGTGGTGGGAAGAATCTTTTGAGGTTTTGATTATGGAGAGAATGATTGTAAATAGAAATTTTACTTTCTATGCTGTACTTCATGTTTTCCAGACATTGTTGAGGTCACTAATGAAAACATAAAGAAAAGCAGGAGACTGATTATTATTTTAGTCCAAGAAGCATCGGGATTCAGCTGGCTAGGGTGTTCATCTGAAGATCAAATAGTGATGTACAATGCTCTCATTCAGGATGGAGTTAAAGTTGTCCTGCTGGAGCTGGAGAAAATCCACAACTATGAGAAAATGCCAGAATCCATTAAATTTATTAAGCGGAAGCATGGGGTTATACGCTGGTCAGGGGATTTCACAGAGGAGAGGTCCCATTCTGCAAAGACCAGGTTCTGGAAGAATGTCAGGTACCACATGCCAGCTCAGCACCAGCACCCTTCATCCAAGCCCCAGTTGCTGTTGCCTGCCACCAGACCAGATTCCAAGGAGAAACTGCAAAGGGAGGTGCAATTGCCTCTTGGGTAGCAGGGTGGACCTTGGCCGAGAGTTCCTTGAGTGACTCCTATCTTAGGGTGTTGCACGTTGTGCCATGCCTCCACTGTCTTATACAGTCAAAGAATGCACTTGGATAGTCCCTTATCCATAAGATCATCTAGAATCTGATTGTTAAGGGAACAGGACTTGGCAACAATAGTAAGCCAGGGCAATTCAGAGCAGAGGGCTTGGGAAGCCCTTTAAAAAGTCAACAAATATCCTCCTGTAAACATTGAAACTACTGAGAAAAGGCACTGGGAGAGCAAACAAGAAGAAAGAACATTCAGAAAATATATTTATCTAGAGGCAGTTTTATGAAGTCCTTTACAGTCCAAGGGTAAGAATGTGACCCAGTCTGGGGATTACAAAGTCCCTCGAGTGGCCAATGAAGTCCCAAGATAACTGATATTTCTCAGAAAAAATAGAAGTATTCTTGGAGACTTTCCACTTGCCATTTTTCCAAAGACTGAATTTTATTTATAAACCTTTAAAACTGTCATTTCAATGAACAAAGGGATTCTCTCTAGGATTCTAAGATTTTAAAATACCCTTAGCTTTCGGCTGGAGAGAGAGAGAATTTAAAAAAACAAGCATAACAAAGAATTGATCTCCTTTAATGCATTACCCCTTTTCTGTTCTACCTTATTCCTCTGCCTTTCACTTAACTTATTACTTCTTTGGAAGGACAGTTTTCAAACAACTTCCACCCTCCACTAGTCACACATGGCCTGCAGATGAACCATCCTATGTGAAATACTGCTTTCATGTCATTCTACTCTTGCTAAAGATGACTCCACCTCCACAGGGCTCTCCTGGTTCAGGAGCTAAAGCCCAAGTTCTCCCGCTAACACTTCACAGTTCACACAGCCATCTCCTCTCTGTCTGACTGTGAATTCCCAGGTAGCCCATGCGCCTTTGAACCTGCTCTCAGTGCTCCTCCATTTCTGCCTCTTTCATGTCTTCTCTGACCAGAATGCCTTCTGGAATTTTCTCTGGCTGAGCAGAATTCAAAACTTACTCCAACTCTGTTTTCCCAAAAGACTCCTCTCAGTCAGTCTGATGGCACTTACAGTTGGCTGTCAGGCTTGAGTGGTAGCTATGTCTCCCTTTGTTGTCCACGGTGCCTTCACAAATAAAGTACACACATGACATAGATTTGTGGAGCACTTTGTTTAAAAATGTCCATAGATCACCTTATTTCATATTTGCAATCATCTTGATTTGATGGTGACCTGTGGTTAAACAATTCTACTCTCTGTCCTGGGCTTGCATCTCCAGTGCTGGCTTCTGGGACAGTATTCAGAAGATTTGATCTCAGGTCTATAAATTGTCCCTTTCACCCCAACACTTTTGCTGGAAGAAATGATAGTTTCCTAGGATGGTGGCTGAGTCTAGACATGCTTCTAATTAAAACAAATTTCAAACTATTGAATATTGGAATTTATAAAAATTATGTTAGATTTTATGAAAAATGTTCTGCTTTTATATTTTTTTCCTAAAGATGTCTGGGTAACTTAAAAATGAGAGAAAGTTGGGTTTTTCTGATAAGAAAAATATTTTTAAAAACTTGATCCTTAGGATAATTAGAGAAAACTCCTTGAAAACCAAAAAGCTATGATGATGTGCCATTTACTGAAATCATATGAACATGGGTAAGCCTTCTATTTTTTTTTTTTTTTTGTATTTTTAATATTACAGTTGAACACAAACTTCTATTTGGTATTTTCTTTCCTTTAAAAGTAGTAAGAACTAGATAGTAACAGAGTTAAATGCCTTGGCTCTCCTCTTCTCACCTCTTTTCTCTTGAATTTGCTTCAGTAGCCTAAGGGACAGTGTCTTGGAATGGCTATTTCTAAAGAAGGTGCCTTCTTTCATCTGAGACACACACACACACACACACACACACACACACACACAGACCCTTCAGACAGATGGTTGGTGGGGGTGGGGTAGGGGAGGGAAGGCTGGGCCGGGGCAGGAAGAAGGAAGGGTTTCTCCTCCCAAAAAGGCTGATCTGATGCTTTAAGTGGTACAGAGTGTATTTTGTTGGCTATTTGTAAAATATATATGCATGTATAATTCCAAGAAAGCCAGTTTTGAAACTGAGCATTAGAGGCAAAATTTCCAGAAAGTAAGGAAGTTGGAAAGCAACCAAAAATGAGCAGTGACATTGCTGTCATTGCATTTGGAATTTGGGGAGGTACAGGAATCAAGGAAATGCCTGGGTGGAGAAGGGGGCCCAGTAGGAAGATGGGATGTCACACTGTCACTCCCATCCCCTGGAGAGGATTCTAGAAGAAGGAGCTATATTCCTAGCTCCCTGGGAACTTCCTTTGTTTTATTGTTTCCCCCTCAAACCTCTTTAAAGCTCTTCCTTTCAGTACTTCCCCGTTAATTAGATTTTACTGCATCTTCTAATGATAATTTCCTTTTGTTAGTCTGAGAACTTTGCACATGCACTAGTTTCAAGTTGGTTAACACTGGCTTAGTAGAACTTATATTTCATTCTCCTGACTCCATTTTTATTTGCAATTAAAGGAAAGGTATTAAACCAATTTGTTAAAGGACAACTTTGATAAATTATATTGTACTGATTAATGATAAAGAGCTATTTACAAACTTGTGTGCATAATTCTGCTACAGATACAAAATATTTTTATATAGTAAAAAACACCAGTTCACATACAGCATGTGTATCATTGATTAATGAACTGTACTTGTTTTTTAATAAAATTGTGAAAACCTGGTATTGAGTATTCTCATGAAAATCTGTTTATTTGCCTGCCCTCTTGTGGGCTTATCTGCACGTGCCCAGGTCTGATGAGGGGAGAGGACATCTTCTGCATGGAGAGGTCGGGGGTATTAGCCAAATGGTGAGCCCTAGCTCCCATTTGTAGCCTCAACCATACTCCCTCTGTTTGCTTGCTTCTTAAATGGGTGATAAAATACTTCATATTATTATTAACCCTTGTTAATAATAAGCAAATAAACAAATAAGGACAATATTTGTATAGACTTACATTTCACAAAATGTGTGTTTTTTTGTTTGTTTGTTTGTTTGTTTGTTTTTAATTTTCTCCTTTGGCCCGGGAAGTAAACACAATTGACGAAGCTGGTGTCAAAAATGCACACTCTAATGAGTGCAAATCCTAGTGATCAGGGAGCCTTTTGCACCCACGGGGTCAGTCTTAGGCCTAATACCTGGGTTCTGGGAATCCAAGCCTGGTTTTAGCAAGCCCCCACAGTAACTGCTGGTGTCAGAAACTGCCAGTGACTGCCTTTGCCCTCCAAAGGTATTCTTATCAGCAGAAAGGAATTTAGCAACTTCTCTGTCCTCAGAATCAACTCCAACTCCCTCTACCCCTAGCTGCCCTATTCTTAGATGACTATCAGGAGATGGCAACTGTCTAACCACCAACTTGTTGGCTGTACAAGGGGGCAACTTAGTCTATCCTGTACTGTTTATGCATTCCACCCTGACCCTAGCTGCTGGTGTCTGCCCTGACCCCAGCCTGTCATGTCACATACTCAATAAACCAACTTGTTCAGCATTTGGCTGCTGGCCTTCTCTACCTTCTCCGATCCCCCTATATTTAACAGTGAGTGCTTTTTTATTATGTTTCATAGCACTTCAAACAGACAATGCTGACAGTACCTACTAAGATAGTAGGTCAACTTAGAATTGGGGCAAGGGTTGACTATGAACTGTGCCTTTGCTATTGACTTGGTATGAAAACTTGGACAAACTCTTTAAGCCCCAATTTCCTCACCTATAAAATGGATATAATACCTAATTCATAGCATTGAATTGGATTGAAAAGATGAAATAGATTATGGCAAACACAGTGCCTAACATGCAGTAAGTAGGTCCTCAGAAAATGGTAACTTTGTTAGTAGCAGTCCTATGAGTAAACTTTGTTATCCCAAGTCATACTAGAGTCTGCAAAAGGAATGGATAGAGAGAACATAAAGCTAGAATTGGCTGTTGACACAAAGAGAAGAAGCAAAGCAATCCTGAAAATAAAGACAAAGTACAAGATAACCAGGTGAAGTTGTATGATGAGAAACCTTGGAGCTCTTGTCTCCCCTTGGCCCCAGGAATTTGTGTCACTGACCACTGACACAGAACTTATGTTCACAGTGACTCTCTTCCAGCCCCCAACTTTAAAGTATGTTTAATAGTTTAAATAAAGAAAGAGGTTTGTTTAACACATTCCTGGGGGATTTTTCAATAGAAATTAAAAATGTAAGCTCTTATAAAAAGGTAGGAATCAGCTCTTCACAAAGCTTGCCCATATAAAATTTCTCACTGGGAGAATTCAGAGAGCTTTCACCAGACAGTATTTTGGTTATTTTACCAGCTAATGTATTTTTTAAGGTTTTATTTATTTTATTTTATTTTTAGAGAGAGGGGAAGGGAGGGAGAAAGGGGAAGAAACATGTGAGATAGAAATATTGATCAGTTGCCCCTTATACATGCCCCAACCGAGAACCAAATCTGCAACACAGGCATGTGCCCTGGCCCAGAATCAGACTGGCAACCTTTCATTTTGCAGGATGACACCCAACCATCTAAGCTGCATTCGCTGTTGAGGGTCAGCTAAGTATACTTTTTAACAAACAGAAAAATCAATACTAACAGCCATCTAAATGTCTTACTTTTTTCATGAGGATTTTTATTCCTTGTTTTACCAGATAAGTTTTCCTCAGAAGTGCTTTTATTTATTTATCTATCTATCTTTGGAATAATTTCACCAACGGTGTCAACTGATAGGAAGAGAACTGAGTATAAATTCCTGCACTGTCACAGTTTTGAAACTAGAGCAAAGCACTTAGACATTTTGAATTTTGGTTTTATTTATAAAATAGGACTTACAATATTTCAAGTTTTGTTTTAAAAAGATTTTATTCATTATTTTTAGAAGGGAAAGGAGGGAGAGAAACACCAATGTATGGTTGCTTTTCACCTACCTCCTGTACTTGGGACTTGGCTGGAGACCTGGCCTGCAACTTGGGTATTTGCCCTGGCTGGGAATCAAAGCTTGATCCTTGGATTTGCAGGGCTCAGTCCACTGAGCCACACCAACCAGGGTGTTTCAAGGTCTTTATATGTGAAAAAGCCCCTGTATTGTAACTAAGATATAATTTCAAAACAAAATATTTTTAATTGATTTTTAGTGGGAGAGGGTGGAGGGATGGGGAGAGTTCGCTTTGTTGTTTCACTTTGTTTTTCTTTTTTTAAGATTTTATTTATTATTTTCAGCGAGAGGGAGAGAAACAGCTATGTATGGTTGCCTTTCCCCTGTCTCTAGCCACGGATCTAGCTGGTGACCTGGCTTGTAACCTGGTTATGCGCCCTGGCTGGGGAATCGAACCAGCAACTTTGGGTTCGCAGGCTAACATCTTATCCTGTGCTACCAGCCAGGGCTTGTTGTTTCATTTCTTGATGCATTCTCTTATATGTGCCCTGACTGAGTATCAAACCCGTAGCCTTGGGGTAGTAGGACAGTGCCCTAACCAACAGAGCTACCTGACTAGGGCCAAAATATATTTTCTTAATTTTGGTACAGATAAAATGAAGAAAATATATCCAAAATCTACCTTTTTCAAATTCTAGGGTTTTAGGTGTGGAGGGAGAGCAGGACATATAATTTTGGTATTAACTTTTAAAAAATGATGATAGGTTTTACTTAATATAATTTTAGGAGTCAAATCTGTGCTTGTATTTTTGATATAGTGGGTTTTTCAAATATTAATTGAAGGACTTTAAAGTATAAGCATTATATAATTATAAAATCAAAGATTTTCTCAAGCTAATTTGTCAAGAGAAAATCTTTTCACTTTTGAAGCAAGAATCTGTGACTCTGGTGGACTTGGCTTATGTCCACATAAGCCACAGAAAGGGTGGCAGGTGGGGAGAGAATGATCTGGAGTTGGAGGGTTGTTTCTTTTTTACTAAAGTTGCATAAATGAATCATGATAGTAGCAAGTATTCATAATTACAAAAAATAGATTTACACTTGAAAAAATATACATTGGGAAACAGGTGAGGGGAAACATTTTTGATGTAATTAACAACCAAAATATTAAGGGGTGTGTATGTATGTGTGTATTAGATTTAGGAAGAACAAAAGTTACAGGAAATAGATGGCACTGTTTAAAAAGAGTATGAATCTTTAAAGACAAAAACACATCCATCTTAATACACATTACTTAGGTTTCTTCTAAGGAAGGCCTGGCTGATTAGAATACACAAATCTTGTACATTCAATACCTGCCTCTGAACCCAAACATTAATGCAGCACTTACTAAAATTTGCAGCAGTTAAACCAGTTGAACCTGTACCACATGAATCTAGACTCATAAGATCCTGTTGACTTTTCTTGCACTGCGCTAAACCAGTTGCAAGATTAATTTACTCAAGAGGGGAAGTCAATCAAGCTTGTTTTTTTTTAGAACATTTGACCTGCAAGTGATCCCAAGTATTACTTGTTCATGCTTCTGAGCCTGGGACAGACTACATTGATACCATTCCACAGTGTTCATCAGTTTTCTCTTATTAAACATTTCTTGAGAATGAGATTCCTCAGATTTCTTTAGTGGGAGAGTATTGCATGTTTAACAGCATTTGTGGGAACCCATTTCCCCTTTTACGCAAGTGATAATCCAATCTGATTACCACTTTTCTTTCTCCTCAACCATCTTACATTGCTTATCCTGCTTATTCTGAGACAGAGTCTAGTTTTTGTTCACTTTCATGGCTGTGGACAATGGCTTTCTGTCTAAACACTTTATTGTTACATGATATTCCATAATCCTGCCTTCTACACTGTGCTTGATTGCTTCTGATTTCTTTCTGGACCCCAAATCTGCCTTCAAATTCCAAAATGTAAGGGGAATATTTTTCTTATTTACTTTTGAGTTCCTTAAAAAGTGCTAACTAGGTTCCTAACATTATACTAGACACTAAGAAAATGACGAAGTAAGAAAAAACATAAATCTAGCTATATAGAATAGTGTGAAGAGAAAGTTGTTCAGGAAACAAACTCATCTGTCATAGAATCTTAGAATTCCTGACTGAAATATATAGACTTTATCATTTGGAATTGATATGTGGGGGTTACTGGAGGTTCTTGAATGGGAGAACATTGGGAATAAAGAAAGTTGCCTGAAGGGACTATTTTTTTGCAGGGGAATTAGGAAGGAGTGAAAGGTTAGACAGGGAGGCCATTAAGAAGCTGGTATTGGATTCCCTCTGGGAGTTGACTGCATTAGAAACATTTCCCTTAAGTAACTTGAAAAAATACTTTTTGTATTATGAAAGCAATATTAGTTGGAGAGAATGCATATTTTTGAAAACTGTAAGGAAGAAAAATGTCAACCTTACAAACTAAAGATAATTATTAGTAGTTTATTATCTTTTTATAAATATAACTGAGATTATATAACATTTGGAGGTTAGTACCCTAACTACTTTTACTTAGTAAAAATATTTGCCCACAACTTAGGTGTCTGCTTTGGTTGGACATATTTCCAGTTTTTAGCTATTAGTAGTCAAAGTGAAATAGTCATCCTTTCCCCAATGTCTTTGTCCACTTCCCTGATGATTTGCTTAGCATAGATTCCTAGAATCAGTAGGTAGGAGAACAATAGGCCTTTTGGGACTTTTGACCAATTGTGTTCTATAATACGCATTTAAAAATCTTTGCCAATTTGAAAGACAAAAATGTATACTTAATGATCATTTTTGGAAGTTAAATAATGCGGTTGAAAGTTTCAAATAATATATGTGCATTTGGGGGTTTAACATAGAAGTCATTAAACTATGAGGACTTACAGTGGTGTTGATTACATTCCTCAGTGGCCCATGGACAGGAAGGTGCTTACTACTGTACCCAAGTGATAGTCATACCTTAGGTTAGTTCCATCCGTGTGAGTTTGTGATTCTCTGAATTTGATTTAAGATTTTTAAAAAACAGGGAAACATTCAAACAAATCCCAAACATGTCTTCACATGTTCATTTCCACTGTGACTGGCTCAGACCTAGTCACATCACCTCTTCCTTGGCTTTCTCTAATAGTCTCTGAACTGGAACTGGATTCATGCTTCTCTTCTTGCCACCCCACCTCTCAAAGCCAATTCTTTACACAGCTTCCAGAGTGAATTACCTTTCACTTTTCTTTGAAGTATAAATCTTATTTAGAAAAGAATATGTAAGTAAACAGCTTCATGGAATTCCACAGGACACACCTATGCTGCCAGCACCCAGATCAAAAAAGGAAGAAAACCAGCATTGGGGCATCCCTGTCATGTCTCCTTCAAGTTACTTATTGCCATTTCCCTGAGGGAAGCCATCATCCTGACTTTCAGCAACATAAATTAATTTTGCCTGTTTTTGAATTTCATGTCAATGGAATCATGTAGTATGATCTTTAAAAAAAAAACTACTTTTTTATTGCTCAACACTCTATCTGTGAGCTTCATCCATATTATTATTGTCTGTATTTGTACATAGTTCTTTCTCATGGCTCTGTTATATTCCATGATGTGATTGTAACATACCTGTTTTATTATTCTATTGTGTTTTTTAAATTTGACTTTAAATAAATATTTTAATTTTCACTACCGTTGACATACAATGTTCTATTTGTTTTGGTGTACAATCCAGTGATTAGACATTATATGATGTACTATGTGATCACCTTGATAAATTGAGTAACCATCTAACTGTTATTACTATATTATTAACTATATTTTCCATGTTGTATTTTACATTCCCATGACTGTTCTGTATCTACCAATTTGTACTTCTTAATCCCTTCACCTTTTTCACCCATCTTCACTAAGTCCCCCTCCCATCTGGCAACCATCAAAATGTTCTTTGTATCTATTAGTCTGTTTCTATTCTGCTTGTTCATTTATTTTAGATTCCACTTATAAGTGAAATCATGACATTTTTCTTCTTCTGACTTATTTCACTCAGCCCAGTGTCCTCTAGGTCTATCCATGTTGTTGTCGATGGCAAGATTTGGTTGCTTTTTATGGCTGAGTCATATTCCATTGTATATACCCACCATGTCTTCTTTGTCCATTTATCTACTGATGGACACTGAAGTTGTTTCCATATCTTAGCTATTTTAAATCATGCTGCAATGACTATATGGATGCAAATGACTTTTTGATTTAGTATTTTGGATTTCTTTGGATAAATGACAAGAAGTGGAATATTATGGGGTCCTTCTATGTCTCTTGTTATTGTAGCCTGTGTTTTAAAGTCTGTTTTGTCTGGGATAAGTATTGCTACCCCAGCTTTTTGTTTGTTTGTTTGTTTGCTTCCATTTTCATAAAATATCTTTTTCTATCCCTTTACTTTCAAGCTGTGTATGTCTTTGGATCTGAAGTTAGTCTCTTGTAGACAGTATATGTAGGGGTCTTGTTGTGTTATCCATTCAATCTCCGTATGTCTTTTGATAGGAGCATTTGATCTATTTGCATTTAAAATAATTGTCAGTAGATATGTATTTATTACCATTTTATTCACTTTTTGTCTGTTTTTATTCTAACTCATTTTGATTTAATTTTTGTATATGGTGTAAGATAGTGGTCTAGTTTTATTATTTTGCATGTAGCTGTCCAATTTTTTACAGTACCATTTTTGAAGACACTGTCTTCATTGTATGTTCTTGGCTTTTTTGTCATAAATTAGTTCTCCATATATGTGTAGATTTATTTCTGGGCTCTTAATTCTGTTCCATTGGGTTGTGTGTCTTCTCCCCACCCCACCTCCCACAATACCATGATGCATTGATTGCTATACTTTTGTAGTATAGTTTGAAATTGAAATACATGATACCTCTGGCTTTATCTCCCCCCCCCCCCCGATTGCTTTGGCTATTTGGGGTGTTTGTAGTTTCATACAAGTTTTAGAATTTTTTGTTCTATTTCTGTGAAAAATGTCATGGGATTTTGATAGGAATTGCATTGGACCTGTGCATTGCTTAAGGTATTATGGACATTTTAATTATGTTAATTCTTCCTATCAATGAATATGGAATATCTTTTAATTTATTTGTGTTTTCTATTTCTTTTAATAATGTCTTGTAGTTTTCAGTATATGGGTATTTTACCTCCTTTGTTCAACTTATTCCTAGGTATTTTATAATTTTTTTTGTGATTGTAAATTGAATTATTTTCATTTTTTTCCCTGATAGTTCATTAGTGTATAGAAACATAACAGATTTATGCATGTTGATTTTTGTATCTGAAAACTTACTGTATTTGTTTATTATTTCTAATAGATTTTTTTTTGGCAGCGCTTTCAGGATTTTCTATATGTGAAATATGTCGTTCACAAACAGTGATAATTTTACTCCTTCCTTTCCAATATGGATGAACTTGTTTCCTTGCCTGGCTAGGAATTCCAGTACTATATTGATTGAAAAAGATGAAAGTGGTCATCCTTGTCTTGTTCCTAATGTTAGAAAAGAGCTTTCAGATTTCCACTATTGAGTATAATGTTAACTATGGGTTTGCATATATGGCCTTTATTATGTTGAGGTCCTTTCCTTTTATACTCAGTTTAATAAGTTTATTTAAATCATAAATGGATACTGTATCTTGTCAAATGCTTTTTTCTGCATTTATTGAGATGGTCATATAATTTTTATCCTTCATTTTGTTAATGTAGAGTATCATGTTAATTGATGATTAAACCATCCTTGCATCTTTGGAATCAGTTTTAGTTGGTGATAGTGTATGATCCTTTTAATGTACTGCTATATAATATTTTATTTACGATTTTTGTGTTTATTTTCACCAGAAATATTGGACTGTAATTTTCATTTTCTTATCTTGTCTTTGTCTGATTTTGGAATCAGTGTAATGTTAGCCTCATGAAAAAGGTTAGGAAGCACTCCTTTCTCTTCAATTTTTTGGAAGAATTTGAAAAGAATAGGTATTAAATATCCTGAATGTTCGAATAAATCAATCAGTGAAGCCATCTGATCCATGACTTTTATGTGGGACCCTCAGAGATCCCTCAGTGCCGTGGATAAAATAAATGCTTCCCAGGCAGCTTGCACTAGGGTAAAGGCCAGCAAGTGTCTGATAGACAAAACCTTCAATTGCCCTCTTCCAAAAGTTTTTATTGAAAATACAAGGTTTGGTATTCACATACACACTATAAATCATTACCACAGAAGAATATTCAATGGAAAGGAAGTTGTTATGTTTAGATGATAGTAGAAGGAATATGAGGATCCCCTTCAGGTTATGGTCTGTTAGAAAAAGTGATACCAAGAATTTCAAGTGGACCATAAAATTTTAGGGAGGGTGAGATTACATGTGGGTGAAGGTTTAACATCTGCTGCGGGTGCGATAATTAAGTCTAGGAAATTAAGGTCATAGGCACAGGCTTCAAAGGACCTGTGGGATCTTGTCAAGGCCAGATCCCCACTGGGGCCTCCTGACTACAGCATCAAGGCTTTTATGCACCCAGCTTTCCCAGCTTTCTGGTCAGGTTTTACAGGCTTGGTCTGGCCTGCACAGGGCTCCTTGCTTCAAGACCTTTCTAGGGGGGCCCCAACACTTCTGTTTTTTGGAATTTCTTTGATTACTGTTTCAATTTCCTTACTGGTGATAGATATATTGGATTGTCAATTTCTTCTTTTAATTATTTTATTGTTGTTGTATTACATTTATCCCATTTTTCATTCACTACTCTCTCTTGGCCCATTCTCCCTATTCCTTCTCCTATAGTTAATCTCATCTGTGTTGTCAATGTCTATGGGTCATTTATACTAGATCCTTGACTAAACTGGTCCCCCTCTTTGCCTCTTTCTCCCCTTCCCCTATCCCTTCTGCACACTGAAAGTCTGCTGTTATTTCCATGCTTCTGGTTCTATTTTGCTTGTTTGTTTTTTTTTTTTGGTTTATTAGTTTAGGTCAAAAGGCAGTTCAATTTTTAGGTTTTTGAAGAAATTCCATACTATTTTCTACAGTGGCTGCACCAGTGTGCATTCCCTCCAACAATGTACAAAGGTTCTCTTTTATCCACATCCTTGTCAGCACTTGTTGCTTGTTGATTTGTTAATGATAGCCGTTCTGACAGGTGTGAGATGGTATCTCACTGCAGTTTTAATTTGCATCTCTCTGATGGCTAGTGATGTTGAGCATTCTTTCATATACCTATGGGACCTTTATATGTCCTCTTCAGAGAAGTGTCTCTTCAGGGCCTTTACCCATTTTTTAATTGGGCTGTCTGTCTCCCTAATGTTGGGTCATATAAGCTTTTTATATATTTTGGAGATCAAACCTTTGTCTGAGGTATCATTGGCAAATATGTTTTCCCATACAGTCAGTTCCCTTTTCATTTTTTTGATGTTTTCTTTAGCTGAGTAGAAACTTTTCAGTTTAATGTAGTCTCATTTGTTTATTTGTTCCTTTATTTTCCTTGCCCTTGTAGAAGTATCAGTGACAATACTGCTGCATGGTATATCTGAAATTTTACTACTTTTCTGCTAGAACTTTTATTAAGGCATGGCTTATGTTTAAGTCCTTTACCAATCTTGAGTTTACTTTGGTGTGTGGTATAAGTTGGTAGTCTAGTTTTGTTTTGTTTTGTTTTTGGCATGTCCCTGTCCGGTTCTCCCAACACCACTTGTTGAAGGGTCTATTTTCACTCCATGTTATGCTCCTTCCCCCTTGCTCAAATACTAATTGACCATAGAGTCCTGGGTTTATTTCTGGGCTCTCTATTCTGTTCCATTGATCTATGTCTATTCTTATGCCAGTATCAGGCTGTTTTGATTACAGTGGCCTTGTAGTATAGTTTGATACCCAGTATTGCAATTCCTTCTACTTTCTTCTTCTTTCTCAAGATTGCGGTAGCTATTTGTGGTCATTTTTGGCTCCAGATAAATGTTTGAGGTAGTTTTTCTAGATCTGTGAAATATTCCATTGGTATTTTAATAGGAATTGCATTGAATCTATAAATTGCTTTGGGTAGTATGGACATTTTAATGGTGTTAATTCTTCCCATTCATGAACATGATATATGCTTTCATTTATTTGTATCTTCCTTAATTTATTTCTTTAGTGTTCTGTAGTTTTCTGAGTACAAATCTTTTACCTCCTTAGTTAAGTTTATTCCTAAGTATGTTATTTTTCTTGTTGGTATGGTAAATGGAATTTGTTTTCTAGCTTTGATCACTGATGTTTCATTGTTGGTATACAAAAATGCCTTTGATTTCTGAATACTGACTTCATTCAGAACAGAATCAACAAGCGTTTAACCAGACTCATCAAGAAAAAAGAGAGGACCCAAATAAACAAAATCAGAAACTACAGGGAAGAAATCACTACCAATACCACAGAGATGCAAAGGATTGTAAGAAATTACTATAAATAACTATATGACAAGAAATTTGACAACCTAGGTGAAAGGGAAATATTCCTGGAAATGTATAATCTACCAAAATTGAATAAAGAAGAAGGATATAGATAGCAACACACTAATAGTAGGGGATTTAAGTTTATAATAGGAGTTTGTTATTCCCTAAATGTTTGATAAAATTCACCTGTGTAGCCATCAGGTCTGGGACTCTTGTGCTATATCCTTTTTGAGGTCCTCCAAGATTTTCCTTATATATTTGGGTGCTCCTATGTTGGGTGCATATATGTTTACAAGCATTTTATATGTTCTTAATGGATTGTTTCCTCAAATATTATGAAATGTCCTCCTTTGTATCTTTTTATGGCCTCCATTGTAAAATTTATTATGTCTAATATGAGTATTGCTACCCCAGCCTTCTTTTCACATTCATTTGCTTGAAATATATTTTTCCATCCCTTCACTATCAGTCTGTGTCACTCTTTTGTTCTGAGGTGGGTCTCTTGTAGACAACATATATGTAGGTAATGTTTTCTCTTCCTATGTCTTTTGATTGGTGCAATTAATCCAGTTACATTTAAGGTTATTTTTGACAGGTACTTATTAATTGACATTTCCCCCCTTTATATCTGTGTTCCTCTCTGTCTCTGTTTCTTCATCTTTTTTAAAGTAGACCCTTTAACAACTCTTACAATTTTGGTTTGGTGGAGATGTATTCTTTTTGTCTTCTTTTGACTGGGAAACTCCTTATTTCTCCTTCTATTTTGAATGAGAGCCTTGCTGGGTAGACTATTCTTGGTTGCAGGCCTTTATTTTTCATTGCTTGAAATATTTTTTGCCATTCCATTCTGGCTTGTTGTGTTTCTGTTGAAAAATTATGTGATAACCTTATTGGTGCCCCTGTATATGTTACTTTCTGCTTTTAGGATTCTCTCCTTGTCTTTGAAATTTGCCACTTTACTTATTATATGTCTTGGAATGGATTTGTTTGAATTCACCTTCGTTGGGACCCTTTGTGCTCCCTGAACTTGAGTAACCTTTTTGCTCATCAAATTAGGGAAGTTTTCTGTCACTACTATATATTTTTAAGACTTTATTTATTATTTTTAGAGAGAGGGTAAGGGAGAAAGGCAGAGAGGGAGACAGACATCAATGTATGTTTGCCTTTTACCTGCCTCCAGCTATGGACCTGGATGGAGACTTGACTTGCAACCTGGTTATGTGCCCTGGCTGGGAATTGAACCAGCGACCTTTGGTTTCACAAGCAGGTGCCTTATCCACTGTGCCACCAGCCAGGACCCTATCATTACTTTTTCAAACAGGTTTTCTATCCCTTGTTTCTCTTCTCCTTCTGGTACCCATATAATATGGTATGCTATGGATATTATTGTGCTTCATCTTCTCCTACAGCTCTCTTAAAACCACTTCATTCTTTTTCAGTCTTGTTTAATTTTGTTGCACTGTTTGGGAATTTTTTCTATGTTGTTTTCCAGCTCACTGATTTGACCCTCTATTTCCACTAGCCTGCTTTTGATTCCTTCTACTGAATTCTTCAATTCAAAAATTTTGTTATTCATTTCCTCATGACTCTTTTTGATGGTTTTAATGTCCTCTTTTATGTTGGTAAACTCCTTATAACTTCCCTGGAGTACTTCATTGTTCCCCTGGAGTTGTTTGTACTTCCCCTGGAGTTACTTGTAGTTTTCTTTGCGCTAACTGAGCTCATCGAGCTTCTCTATGATTATTTTGAATTCCATATCTGATAGTTTGCTTGCCTCTATTTCACTTAGAAGTCTTTCTGGGAATTCCATCTTTCCTTTTGGTGATGGACTGTTTCTTTTTCTCCCCATTTTAGGTTCCTCTTCCTGTTTGTTTTTACTTTTTAGATGGGCTTTTTTGAGTCCCTGTCTTTGTGATGTGACCTGTCATGTAGAGGTATACTTTCTTTACTCCCTTGATCCACCTCTGGTGATATCAGATCATTCCATAGTCTGGGCCTAGTCAGCCTGTTGAAGCTGACCAGGGATCCACTGTCTTGGTGTCCTTCAGTTTTTAATGCAATTAATCTGTGCTCAGCTGTCATATATAGGTATTACATATGTAGGCAGGGAGAGATTATTTCAGTTGCAATCTAATCAATCTGTGATCAATAGTCACCTTAGGCACTGTGGAGCAAGGCCAATTAATTCGGCTGTGATCCAAGCAATCTGTGATCAAGGTTTCTTTAGGCACTGCTGGGCAGGGCCAATTTATTCAGTTCTAATTCAATCAATCTGTGATCAGCTGCCAGGCTCAGGTGCTGCAAGATGGGGCAGATTGATTCTAGTGGGCTGGGCTATGAGCTTCCCTCAGGTGGAAGCCACCTGGCTTAGCATAGTTTGCATGTGGTGTGAGGGATGAGTCAGCACTGGGACTCTGTCAGCTGCTCTCTCATCTCTCTCCTCAAAGCCACCAATCTAAACTCTCCCCAGGTGTCTTTAGTCCACTCTGCCCTCCCTCAACTATAGGCCAGGGTAAGTAGGTAGTTTTGTGTGTGGTCACCTTAGTAATTTTCTGTCTCTAACAGTCTCAGGCTAGCAAACCCCATGGCTTTTTGCTTTTCACATCTGGATGCTGTTTTGTTCCCAACTGTGTTGCTTTAGGCTGGGAAGCCCAGCTGGGGGGTTAGGACCCAGCCTCTTCAGGTGGGACTCCTGGCTTTGTCCCTTCAGCTGTTTCTGGTATGAACCTAGCCAGCCCTCTTTTGTCTCTGCACTTGCTACCAGCCATGTTGTGATGAAGCAGCCTCTTCTGTTCTGTCCATGGTTATAAGGCTTCTCTCCAGCTGGCGTTTTGTTGGTTTTTCTGAATGATTTTTCCCCAATTAAGTTGTAATTCCAGATTAGTCCTGGGAGGAGACTGCTGTAGCTCCACTTATTCCTCTGCCATTTTTCCAACCTCTTGATTTCTTCTTGATTCATTCTAGGAGGGGTGTATGATTCTAAGAATTTACCCATTTCTTCTAGGTTGTTCAATTTGGTTGTGTATAGACTTTTATTAATTTTTTATATTATTCTTTGTATATATGTGATATACATTGTAATTTGCCCATAATTTTAAATTTTATTGAGTTTTACCTCTTTTTTCCTTAATGATTCTACCTAAATTTTTGCCCATTTTACTTTTTTGAAAAGTCAGCTCTGTTTCATTAGTCTTTTCAATTGTCTTTTTAGCTTATATTTTATTTATTTCTGCTCTGATTTTTACCGTTTTCCCTGTACTGACTTTGGGCTTTGTCTTTTTTTTTCTAGTTCCTTAAGATATAATGTTGGTTATTTATTTGAGATTTTTCTTATTTCTTGATGTAGGCCTGTATTGCTATATACGTTCTTCTTAGAACCACTGTTGCTGCATTACAGTAATTTTCAAATATGTAATATCTTCATTTTTCATTTATCTTTATGTATCTTTTGATTTTTTCTTTTATTTACTCACTGACACAATAGCTGTTCAGTAGCATGTTGGTTAATCTCTGTACGTTTGTGATTTTTGCAGCATTTTTCTTGTAGTTGTTTTCTATTTTCATACTTTTGTTAGAAAAGATGATTAATATGATTTTGATCTTAAATTTATTGAAGCTTATTCTCTATCATTTATATTACAATCTTCCATGGCTTTGAGTTTGGTTTCTAGAAAATTGTCATTTTCTTTTTGTAATACCATTTGTCTTGCTTGTTTATTGTGTGCCGTTCTTCTGAGAGTGCATTTGAAGTAGCAAACACTTTTCTTACTTAGGTACCATTTTGTTTTTAACAATTTATCAAGTTCATAAAGATTTGTTTGTTTGTTTGTTTGTTTCCCAGTAGATGGTGCTATAGTGCAACTTTCTATTTTTCTCTTTAGTCTCTAAGTTCCCTGGTGCCCTGTGGTCCTGAGAGTTGTGGTATGGGTGATTGAGTGATGGTTGACCCAGCTGTGTCTGGATTATCTGGGTCTTCGATCACCCCCAACATGGTGGGGGTCGATGTGACAGTTGTGTGTGTGCAGGAACTGAGTTTGCAGGCCTGCCATGCTGCTACTTGGTTTACCATGGCCACTGGTGCCAGTGGACTCTAGCCAGGAGTTTGGAAATGCATCTCCACTGCTGCTACTGGGCTCTCTGGTGATATGAGCACCATTGTGATCAGGGGAGGTAGCCAGATTCTTGTGTGTTGAACCACTCTGTTCTTCTCACTCTTCACTGGGCCATGGCATGGGGACTACACACTAACTCCTTCACTCAGGGAACTGGGATATGGGCTTCATCTCTGTCATTCCCCTGTTTGCCCCAACAACATGTGCCAAAACACCCACCTTCAGATGTATAGATGTGCAGATCTTTCAGGGAACTCAGTGTGCTGAACAGAGGAAACTTTGTTGGGTTATAAAAGTTCTACTTGTTGTTGATAGATGGGGAGATACAGAGGTGTCATCTCACTTACCTATGATGGTGATACCATTCTATCTATTCTATTGTTAATGGAAACTTGGATAATTTCTAGTTTTTGGCTATTATGAATGCTGCCACCTTGAACATTCTGGCAAATGTCTCTTTTGTTGAACATATGTATTAATTTCTATTTGGTGTATCCCTCAAGGTGTATTTGCTGAGTTAGATGTAGTAAATGATACCAAAAAGGTTTCCTAAGTGTTGTACATGTCAACTTCAGTTATTCCATATTCTTTGCAATGCATGGTATTGTCAGTTTCTGTAATTTTAGCCATTTTAGGGGGATTTTAATAGTTGGTATGATATTTTGATCTTTAAGTATATGTTATTGATTATGCTGTTATAGTTTTCCCAATTTCTTTTCCCTTTGTTCCCCTACACTCAGGACTCCATTCCTTCCCATAATCCCACCTCCTTAATTCATGTCTATGGGTCATGCATATATGTTCCCTTATTTCACTCATATATTATTCTTAACTTTCCCCTATCTTGTACCATCAACTATGTTTCCTAATCCCTGCACCATTTCCCCATTTCTCCCTTTTCCCTCTTTCATCTGATAACCCTCTCAATGATCTCTATATCTATGATTCTAATCCTATTCTGGTTTTTGCTGTTATTTTTTTAGATCCTGTTGTTGATAGTTGTGAGTTTGTTGTCATTTTTTTTTTTAAAAGATTTTATTATTTTCAGAGAGAGGGGTAGGGAGAGAGGCAGAGAAGGAGAGAGACATCAATGTGTGGTTGCCTTTCACCTGCCTCCAGCTGCAAATCTGGCTGTAGACCTCACTATCAACCTGGTTATGTGCCCTGGCTGGGGAATCGAGCCAGTGACCTTTGCATTTGCAGGCCAGTGTCTTATCCACTGTGCCACCAGCCAGGTCTCATTCTAATGTTTTAGAATATTAAATATTTTTTGCTATTAAATAGCAAAACTAATAGTTTTGCTCTTCTTTTTCTTAAATAAGTCCCTTTAAAATTTCATATTGGTGATGATGAACTCCTTTAGCTTTACCTTGTCTGGGAAGCACTTTATCTGCCCTTCCATTCCAAATGATAGCTTTGCTGGATAGAGTAATCTTGGTTGTAGGTCCTTGCTTTTCATGGCTTTGAATACTTCTTGCTAGTTCCTTCCTGCCTACAGAGTTTCTTTTAAAAAGAAATCAGCTGATAATCTTATAGGAACCACTTTGTAGTTAACTTCTCTTTCTGTTTTTAAGATTATCTCTTTATCTTTAAACTTTGGTTTTTTAGTTATGATGTGCTGTGATGTGTTCCCCTTAGGGTCTAGCTTGTTTGGGACTCCTTATGCTTCCTGGACTTGTATGTCTATTTTCTTCACCAAATTTGGGAAGTTTTCCTTCATTATTTTTTACATAAGTTTTCAATTTCTTGCTCTTCCTTATCTTCTGATACCCTTATGATTCAGATGTTGCCATGTTTAAAGTTGTCCCAGAGGTTCCTAAGCCTTTCCCCATTTTTTTTTTCCTATTATTTTTTCTTCACTCTGCACTAGTTGACTGTTTATTTCTTCCTTATGTTGGAAATCACTGATTTGAACCCTGGTGTCCTTCCCTTCACCACTGGTTTCATGTGGATTTTCCTTCATTTCACTTAGCATAGCCTTCTCTTCTTCCCTTACGCATTTGCCATACTCAAGCATACTTGTCAAGTCTATCAACATCTTTATCACAAATGCTTTGAACTCTCTGTCTGTTAGGTTGGCTATCTCCTCATCCCTTAGTTCTCCTATTGGAACCTTAATTTGTTTTTTATTTTGGACCATACTTCTCTGTCTCCTCAACTTGACAGGCTCCTGTGTTTGACTGTGTCTTAGGTTGAACTGTCCCACCTGTTATGTTGTAAGGGGTGGAGCTTTAGGCAGTTGTCAGTATAGGGAGACTCTTTTCACCATATTGTGGTGCTATATGTGGGAGAGGGGTCTGAGAGAGAATGATGCTGCTTGCTCAGCATTCACCCCTTCTCCAGGTACTTCTTCTGCTTCCTGTATGGAATTGGCACCTCTCTGGCTGTTTCTCAGAATTAGTGTGTCTTTTGATATTCCAGGATCATGGAAACCTCTAACCATACAGAATCTGCTGAGATACCAGCAGTTTCTTCCTCTTCCCTAAGCCCTACTGGTTTTCACAATCAGAATCAATGAAGCCTTATTTTCCCCTAGCACTGGAACTGTAAGTCTTCCAGTCCGGGCTGGGAGTGCTCCTCAAGTGTCCTACTTTAACGTGTAACTGCACTTTTTGCCCAATGACCACAGCTGCCATCCCACCACAGACACAGTGCCATCAAACTATGTCCTCTCTATTCCATCCCTGCCTCTCCTACCTGTCTGGATGAGTATTTCTTCTTCATATATTTGTTTATTGGACTTAGATGAAGCTCAATTTTCTGGAATTTCTCCAGTTTTGAGGTAATTTTATTCCTTTGTAGTTGTCAAAGGAGATCAGTGTGTCTACCTATGCCTCCATCTTGACCAGAAGTCCAACATGATATTTTAAAAGGTAAATTGGATTATATCTCTTTTATTCTTTAAATTGTCTACTAGTTTTCAATTTTGCTTATAATAAAGTCCAATTTTCATGTTATTGCTCACAAGCCTTGAATTTCTTCCTGCCTCCATGTCTTTATTTACTTAACACTCCTAATAATTCACTCTACTCCACTGACTTCATTTATGTTATTTTGATTTTCTAAACTCTTTTTCCATCAAAGATTTTTTTTTGTTCTTTCTTTGAGAAGAGGTCTTCCCCTAGATATCTACTTCTCAAAAACCCACACATGAGGACTTTATAAAAATCAGCAGCACAGCACCATTTTTAAGAGCAACATATAAATTTGAAAAAAACAAAACAAAACAAAACTTAAATGTCCAAAGGAAATAGATACACAAATGTGGTATGTGTATACAATAGTGACCTTGAGTGAATGACAGCTACACTTCTTCAAAGTATTTGAATCTCACAAATATAATATTGACTGAGTAAAAGCAAGTTATACAAGTACAGAGTATAGTGCTTTTTATGTAAAGACTAAAAAATCCTATGGAAGAAAAATATATAAAGAACTAATGCGACTCAACACCAGGGAGACAGACAGCCCAATTAAAAAATGGGCAAAGGACCTGAACAGACAACTCACTGAGGAAGATATACAAAGGGCCTAGAGGCATATGAAAGAATGCTCAACATTGCTCGTCATCAGAGAGATGCAAATTAAAACTGCATTAAGATACCACCTCACACCTGTCAGAATGGCAATCATCAACAAATCAACAAACAACAAGTGTTGGCGAGGATGTGGGGCAAAGGGAACCCTCATACACTGTTGGTGGGAATGCAGGCTGGTGCAGCCACTGTGGAAAACAGTATGGGGTTTCCTTAAAAAA
>PVIW01007968.1:0-66332 GCA_004026585.1 Noctilio leporinus | reverse complement strand
TCTTGTAACCTTTTTTGGAAGGCCTGTATTGCTATAAATTTCCCCCTGAGAACTGCCTTTGCTGTATCCCATAGGTTTTGGGCTGTTGTGTGTTCATTGTCATTTGTTTCCAGGAACTTTTTGATTTCATCTTTGATCTCATTGTTGACCCCTTCATTGCTTAAAAGCATGTTATTCAGTCTCCATGAGTTAGAGAATTATTGTTTATTTCCCTTGAGGTTGGTTTCTAGTTTCAAGCCATTGTGATCTGAGAAGATACTTTATATGATTTCAATTTTCCTGTATTTGTGGAGGCTTGTCTTGTGACATACCATGCGTTCTATCTTGGAGAATGATCCATGTGCATTTGAAAAGAATGTGTATTTTGCTTCTTTGGGGTAAAAGACTCTGTAGACATCAGTTAGGTGCATTTCCTCTATAGTGTTGTTAAATGCCACAACATCTCTGGGGATTTTTTGTTTGGAAGATCTGTCCATTATTGATAGTGGGGTATTAAAATCCCCTACTATTAGTGTGTTGCTGTCTATGTCTTTCTTAAAGTCTTCCAAGATTTTCCTTATATATTTCGGAGCTCCTATGTTGGGTGTGTATATGTTTATCAGAGTTATTTCTTCTTGATGGATTGTTGCCTTAAGTATTATGAAATATCCATCTTTGTACCTTTTTATGGTCTTCATTGTAAAATCTATTTTATCTGAAATCAGTATTGCTACTCCAGCTTTTTTTTCATGTCCATTTGCTTGATATATAGTATTCCATCCCTTTACCCTCAATCTGTGTTGATCTTTTGTTCTGAGGTGGGTCTCTTGAAGACAGCATATATGTGGATCATGTTGTCTTATCCATTCAGCTACCCTATGTCTTTTGATTGGTGCATTTAATCCATTTACATTGAAGGTTATTATTGATTGATAGTTATTCATTACCATTTTCACCCTTTGTGCCTATGTTCCTCTTTGGCTTTCTCTGTTTCTTCATTGTATTTGTTTACTTATTTTTATAGCAGACCCTTAAGCATTTCTTGCAATGCTGGTTTGGTATTGATGCATCCTTTTAGGTTTTTTTTTTTTTTTTTTTTTTTTTTTTTTTTTTTTTTTTTTTTTTTTTTTTTTTTTTTTTTTTTTTTTTTTTTTTTTTTTTTTTTTTTTTTTTGTCTGGGAAGCTCCTTATTTCTCTTTCTATCTTGAATGAGAGCCTTGCTGGGTAGAGTATTCTTGGTTGCAGGCCTTTGTTTACCATTACTTGAAATACTTTTTGCCATTCCCTCTGACTTGAATTGTTTTTGTTGAATAATCATTTGATAGCCTTATTGGAGCCGCTTTGTATATTATTTGTCTTTTCTCTCTTGATGCTTTTAGGATTCTCTCTTTGTCTTTGAAATTTGCCTTTTTATTAATAATGTGCCTTGGTGTTGGTCTTTTTGGGTTGATCCTCTTTGGGACCCTCTGTGCTTCCTGAACTTTATTAATGATTTCACTCATCATGTTAGGGAATTTTTCTATCATGACGTTTTTGAACAGGTTTTCCATTCCTTGGTTCTCTTCTCCTTGTGGTATCCGTATGATTCAGATATTGTTACGTTTCATGTTGTCCTGCAGCTCTCTTAACCCCTCTTCAGTCTTATTTAGCCTTTTTTAATTCTCTTGTACAGTCTTGGAGTAATTGTCTACATTATCCTCCAACTCGCTGTTCTGGTCCTCTGCTTCCTCTAGCCTACTGTTGATTCCTTCTACTATATTTTTCAATTCAGAAATTTTATTCTTCATTTCCTCCTGGCACTTATTGATCGTTTCCATGTCCTTTTTCATGCTGTTGTAGTTCTCAGTAAGTTCCTTGTAACTTCCCTGGAGTTCTTTATAATTTCCCTGGAGTTCTTTGTAGTTCTCCTGGAGTTGTTTACAGTTTTCTTTGATGTGGCTGAGCTCACTGAGCTTCTCTAACATCATTCTTTTGAATTCCTTATCTGATATTCCAGGTGCCTCTGCTTCATTTTGTGTTCTTTCTGGGGATTCTTTCTTTCCTTTTGATGATGGACTGATTCTTTTTTTCCCCATTTTGGGTGTCCATTTTTGCTTACTTTATTTATTTATTTATTTATTTTTGTTCTTTCCTTGTGTTAACCTGCTTTGCTTCCTTGCCTTATTTGAGCACCCTTCTGTGATAAGGGATTTCTGGAGTTCAACGTTGCCGTCTCCCACATTTTCTCCACTTGCTGTTCTTGGTGTGTCCTTTATTTCGGCTGTCTGGTTGTATTCTGGACCTGTGGGGTTTTAGCAGAAACAAAAACAAAAACAAACAAACAAACGAAAAAATAAAACCAAAAACAAAAAACCAAATGAAACAAACAAAAAAAATGCAAAAGGAAAAAAAAATAAAATTGATAATATCTTTGGGGGGAATGGGTGGGTGGGGAGGGGGAAGGAAGGGAGTTGTTGATGGAATACAACAACAATAAAATTTTTTAAAAATTGATAATAATAAGAAAAAAAAAGGTTTAGATGTCTGTTCACCCTTAATAATCCCTGACTGGCCCAGATGGAGCCTGGATCTGAGGGCTTTTAGCAGAGGGGAAAAAAAGAAAGAAAAAAGGGAGAAATTCACAAGAGAAAGGGAAATCAATATTAATAAAGAAATGGTTTAGGTTTCTGTTCATTCTTTATGATCTCTGTTTGATCCAGGTGGAGCCAGGACCAGTGGGTTTTATCAGGGAGAAAAGAAAGGAGAAAGAAAGAAAGAAAGAAAGAAAAAGAAGTGGGAGAAAGTCACAAGACAAAGATAAATCAATATTAATAAAGAAAGGTTTTAGGTGTCTGGTCCCCCTTTATGATTTCTGATTGGTCCAGGTGGAGCCAGAACCTGTGGGCTTTACCAGGAAGAAAAGGAAAAGAAAAACTTAAAAAAAAAAAGAAAGAAAAGAGAAGAGGAAGGAAGAAAAGAATAAAGAGAGGTTTTAGGTGGCTGGGGAAGGGAGGAATACTTAGATTGAGGACTGGGAATGCATTACAGCCACAGAGTGAGTAGACTTTAATTGGAGAGTAGGGGGAGGGTCTTGGGTATTTAGGTGGATTGAGGTATGGGAGGGATTAAGAATATGTGAGAAGTAACTTTTGCAAAGGATATGTTGGGGATTAATAGTTCATATTGCTCTCGGTATAACTCAGGTTCTTGAGATTAGCAACAATCCCTTTCCTGAGACTGCCTCTTTTTCTTGGTCAGGACTTTACAGTCTATAGTCTATATTCTAGCTGGTCTTGGTGCTTGGCAGGGCCTCTGATTGTCACAGTCAGGGCTGATTCTGAGTGTCTGCCCCCAGGTAGTCTGGGCCTTCTGCAGCCTGGCTGGGTTTTAGGGCTGCGGGTATTCTGGATCCCGCAGGGTGCCTCCTTCCTCTCCTGGCAGAGGTTCCTGCCCATTAAGAGCACCCAGCACCCCTGCAGGGCAGCCCACATCTTTGCTTGTCCCTGTGAAGACTGGCCCCGCCCCAGCAGTTCCGGGAGGAGTCCGCCCCTGTCCGTCAACACTGTCCGGGGTCCGCCTACACTGTCCTGCCCTTCCAGGGTGGGCACCACTCCTCCAAGCCATCCAGCTCTCCGCGGAGTCCTTTACCCGGCCTCTGTGATGAGCCCCTCACCAGCGTGGGCAGTGCGGTCTTTGTCTCTGGCAATGGTGGGTCAGTTGCCCCCGCTACTAGTTCCCGGCTTGCCGGCTCACCGTTTGGAATTTCCTCGGAGCCTGGGCGCCTGTGTGGTTGCCCAGGACTGGGCCTCCCCCCTCGAAGGGCCTTCTGCTATTTCCCCGGTGGCCCAGCAGCACCGTTTTCAGCCCTCTGGCAGCCCCAGCTGGTGCACTTTCCCGCTTCCCTGCTCCGGCTTTCCACAGGACTCTTTCCTCCGCCTCCAGCCCTGCGAGGAGCCTCCTCTCCCTGTTTGCTGGAGTGAGTCTCTCACACAGCCCCTCCCCTGCAAGAGTTCAATACCACGTTCCCTACGGCGTTTGCCCTCTCCACTGGCACTTCACTGATGAGACTTCCAGTTGCCAGGGAGCCCGGAGCTGGCCTCAGTCACACGTGCCCCTCTGGGCAGAGCCGCCACTGCCCAGAGCCGACCTTGGCCCACCGGCCAGTCATTTGGGAAGCCTAACCTACTGTCCTGCTGGCCTCCTCTGACTCTGTGCTGTGCTCCCCTGTGTCCAGATGCTTCCCGCTCCAATTCCTAGGGTCCTTAAGACATCTCATGCTCCCTATCTTGGCCTCTAGCTGCTTTGGTACTCGAAAACACCATCAGCACTGCTCTCTACTCTGTAGCCATCTTCTCCACCCAGACTCAGATTTAAATCAGTGAATCTGTGATCAGCCACCAGGTTCAAGGGCCACTGGCCTAGACAGCAATATCCAATTGTAATCCAATGAATCTGTGATCAGCTGCCAGGCTAAGGGGGCACTGGGCTAGACTGAAAGATTCATTTGTAATCCAGTGAGTTTGTGATCAGCGTCCTGACCCAGAGGACAGTGGGCGGGACAAACCAACTCAGTTGTGAACCAGTGAATCCACCATCAGCCACCAGGGTCACTTGCAACTGTGTACAGCTACCTGACTGACCCAGCTGGAAGTCAGAGAATTTGTAATCAGCCACCAGGCCCAGGTGCTGATGGGCCAAGGGTATCTCTTCAGGTGCCAACTGTGGTATCTGTGCTCAGACAGGTCATGGAGGGAGAGATTTAGACATAAATCAGAGAATTGTGATCAGGCACCAGATTCAGGTGCCGCTGGGTGGGGCAGATTGCTTCCAGTGGGCATGGTTCTAAGTACCCTCCTAGAGAAGCCACTTGGATCAGTGCAGTCCCTGAGGTGTGGGATATTAGTCAACACCAGGACACCCACATTGGCTTCCCCACTTCTCTCCTCCAAGGCAAAGCTGCAAACTCTTCCCAGGTGTCTCCAGTCCTTTCTGCCCTCCCTCCACTGGAGCCCAGGGTAGGTGGGTGTCAATGTATTTTTGTTCTGGTCACCCTGGTAGTTCTCTGTCTCCAGCACTTTCTTAAGCTAGTAAACTGCACAGCTTTCCACCCTTCTCAGCTGGATGCTGCTCTGCTCTTCACCATGTTGCTGGAGGCTGGCACCCAGCTGGGGGACCAGAACTCATCCTTCTCAGGTGGAACCCCCAGCTCTGTCCCTTGGGCTACTTCCTCCAGTGGGGGCCCAGCCAGCCCTCTAGTGTTTTAGTGATTCCTATCAGTCATGTTGTCATAAAGAGTCCTCTTCTGTTCTGACTGTGGTTATAGGACTTCCTTCCAGCTGGTGTTCTGTTGGTAATTCCAGCTGATATTTTCTCCAAAAAGGTAATTCCAGATGCGACCTGAGAGGAGATTGGTGTAGCTCCACTTACTCCTCTGCCATCTTGTCATGTTTTTTATGTGTCTGTTCTTATGTCAGTAGCGGATTGTTTTGATTTCTGTGGCCTTGTGATACAGTTTAATATCAGGTATTGTGATTCCTCCTACTTTGTTCTTCTTTCTCAAGATTGCTAATGTTCTTCAATGTCATTTTAAATTCAATATAAAGTTTTGAAATATTTGTCCTAAACATGAGAAAGATGTCATTGGTATTTTCATAGGGACTGCATTGAATCTTTATATTTGGTAGTATTGGCATTTTAATGATGATGATTCTTCAAATCTAGGAAAAGGCTATAGACTTCCATTTATTTGTATTTTGATTTTCTTCAGTGTTCTGTAGTTTCTGAGGACAGGTCTTTTCCCTTCTTGGTTAAGTTTATTCCTAGGTTTTTTTTTTTTTTTTTTCTTATTGCTATAGTAAATGAAATTTTTCCTAATTTTTCTTTATGATATTTCATTGTTGGTGCACAAAAATGTCCTTGATTTCTGAATATTGACTTTGTCTCCTGTTATTTTGTCATATTCACTTATTAGGTTGAATAATTATTTCTTGTACCCTATAGGATTTTCTATGTATACTATCATGTAATCTGCAAATATTGACAGTTTTATTTCATCCTTTCCTATTTTGATGACTTTTATCTCTTTTTCTTCTCTGATTGTTGTAGCTATATATTCCAAAACTATGTTAAATAAAAGTTGAAGAAGTGAACAACCTTGATTTTACTTGATCTTAAGGGGAAAGCTTTTAGTTTTTGCCTGTTGAGTATGTTCACTGTAGTTTGTCATATATGGCCTTTATTATATTGAGGTATTCTTCCTTTATTACCACTTTACTATTTTTATCATGAAAGGATGCTATATTTTTAAACTAATTTATTGTTGTTGTATTACATTTATCCCCTGTTTCCCCTGCACCACCATCCCCATCCTCTCTCACACCATCCCCATCCCCTCTCCCACAGTCAATTCCCACAGGTTGTCCCTGGCCATGCATCATTTTATACTAGTTCCTTGATTAAACTGTTCCCTTTCTATGTCCCTTTGTCCTCCTTCTCCCTCCCTTCTGCATACTGTAAGTCTATTCCTTGTTTCCATGCCTCTGTTTATATTTTGCATGTTTGGTTGTCTTGTTCATTAGTGTCCTGTATTAGGTGAGATCATATGGTATTTGTTGTTCACTGCCTGGCTTATTTCACGAAGCATGATTCTCTCCAGTTCCATCCAAGCTTTGCAAAACTTCCTTCTGCTGTGTAGTATTACATTGTGTAAATGTACCAAAGTTTTTTTGATCCATTCATTCACTGATGGACACTTAAGCTGTTTCCAGCACTTGGCTTTTGTAAATAGGGCTGCTATGAACATATGGGTGAATAGGTTCTTAAGAATTGTTTTTTTTGTGTGTGTGTGTGTGTGTGTATAATCCTAGGAGTGGAACCAGTGGGTCATAAGGCAGTTCTATTTTTAGTTTTTTGAGAAAATTCCATACTGTTTTCCACAGTGGCTGTACCAGTCTGTATTCTCATCAATAATGCACTAAAGTTCTCTTTCCTCCACCTCTTTGCCAACACTTGTTTGTTGTTAATTATGGCCATTCTGACAGGAGTGGGGTAATATTTCATTGTGATTATAACTTGCATCTCTCTGATGGCTAATGATGTTAAGCATTCTTTCATATGCTTATGGACGCTTTGTATGTCTTCCTCAGAGAAGTGTCTGTTCAGGGCCTTTGCCAATTTTTTAATTGGGCTGTCTGTCTCCCTGGCATTGAGTCATATAAGTTTGTTATATATTTTGTAGATCAAACCCCTGTCTGAGGTATCATTGGCAAATATGTTTTCCCATAGAGTTGGTTCCCTTTTAATTTTGCTGGTGTTTTCTTTAGCTGAGCAAAAATTTTCAGTTTGATATAGTCCCATTTGTTTATTTATTTTTTATTTCCATTGTCTTTGGAGAAGTATCAATGAAAATATTGCTATATGGAATATCTGAAATTTTATTGCCTATGTTTTCCTCTAGAATTTTTATGGTGACATGGCTTATGTTTAAGTTTTTTATCCATCCTGAGTTGATTCTGGTGTATGGTGTAAGTTGGTGTTCTATTTTCTTTTTTCCACATATCTTTGTTCAATTCTCCCAGCACCACTTGTTGAAGAAGCTATTGTCACTCCACCTTATTGTTCATCCCCCTTTGTTGAAAATTAATTGACCACAGAGACCTGGGTTTATTTCTAGCCTCTCTATTCTGTTTCATTGATCTATATGTCTATTCTTATGCCAGTACCAAACTCTTTTGATTATAGTGGGCCTTGTATTGCTGATATCCAGTATTGTGATTCCTCCTACATTGTTCTTCTTTCTCAAGATTGCTGTGGCGATTCGTTATTATTTTTGGCTCCATATAAGTTTTTAAGATGTTTGTTCTAAGTTTGTGGAATATGTTATTAGTATTTTAATAGAGATTTCATTCAATCTATGAATTGCATTGGATAGTATGGACATTATAATTATGAAAATTCTTTGCATCAATGAACATGGTATAGGCTTCTATTAATTGTATCTTCCTTAATTTCTTTCTTCAATGTTCTGTAGTTTTCCAAGTACAGGTCTCATACCTCCTTGGTTAAGTTTATTCTTATGTACATTATTTTTCTTGATGCAATAGTAAATGGAATTCTTTTTTCTAGTTGTTAACTCTGAAATTTCATTGTTGCTATACAAAAATGCCTCCAATTTCTGGATATTAACTTTGATTCCAGCTATTTTGCTAAATTAACTTATTA
The DNA here is from genome assembly GCA_004026585.1 of Noctilio leporinus. Classification (NCBI taxonomy): domain Eukaryota; kingdom Metazoa; phylum Chordata; class Mammalia; order Chiroptera; family Noctilionidae; genus Noctilio; species Noctilio leporinus. The sequence continues at coordinate 58,154 of PVIW01007968.1, read as the reverse complement.
GTTGAACAGATTTTTATTGGAGTTTATAGGGTTTTCAATGGACATATTCATGTCATCTGCATATAATGATAGTTTGACATCCTCCTTTCCAATTTGGATGCCCTTGATTTCTTTTTCTTGTGTGATCACTATGATTAGAACTAAGTTGAATAAAAGTGGAGACAATGAATGCCCTTGTCTTGTTCCTGATGTTAAGGGGAAAGTTTTAGTTTTGCCCATTCAGTATGCTGTTGCCTGCAGGTTTCTTGTATATAACATTTATTATGTTGAGATATGCTCCCACTATTCCCAGTTTGTTGAACATTTTTATCATAAATGGAGGCATCCAATGACATGATCATATGGTTTTTGCCATTCATTTTATTTATGTGACATATTATAATTATTGATTTATGAATATTATACCATCCTTGCATCCATGGGATGAAATCCACTTGATCATTGTGTATGATGTTCTTAATGTATTTATGGATATAGTTTGCCAATATTGTGTTCAGGACTTTAGAATCTAAGTTTATCAGGAACATTTGCATATAGTTTTATATTTATTGTGTCTTGATCTGCTTTGGGGATTAGAATAATACTGGCCTCATAGACAGCTTTTGGGGTGATTCCTCTTCCTGGATTTTTTGGAATATGTTGAAAAAAATAGGGGTTAATTCTTTCCTAAATGTGTGGTAAAATTTATCTGTGTAAGAACACTGAAGAAATAAATTAAGGAAGATATAAATAAATGGAAGCATATACCATGTTCATGGATGGGAAGAATTAACATCATTAAAATGGCCATACTACCCAAAGCCATCTACATATTTAATGAAATCCCAATTAAAATTCCAATGACAGGCTTCACAGAGATAGAAAAAATACTTTCAAAATTTATATGGAGCCCAAAACACCCACAAATAGCCACAGCAATCTTGAGAAAGAAGAATAAGGTAGGAAGAATCAAAATACCAGATATCGAACTATATTACAAGGCTACTGTCAACAAAACTATCTGGTACTGGCATCAGAATAGACAAATGGATCAAGGGAACACAATAGAGAGCCCAGAAATTAACATAGGACTCTATGGTCAACTAATACTCGACAAAGGGGGAAGGAACATAAAATGGAGTAAAAACAGTCTCTTCAACAAGTGTTAGGAGAACTGGACATAAACATGCAAAAGATAAAACTAGACCACCAACTTACATCATACACCAGAATAAACAAGATGGACAAAGGACTTAAACATAAACAGTTCCACCATAAATGTCCTGGAGAAAAATATAGGCAGTAAAATTTTAGATATACTATGCAGAAATATGTTTACTGATACTTCTCCAAGGTCAAAGGAAATAGAACATATAAACAAATGGGACTATACTGAACTGAAAAGTTTCTGTTCAGCTAAAGAAAACACCAGAGGAAAGATGGCGACAGAGTAGAGAGCAGTGCTGATGGTATTCTACAGTACCAGAGTAGCTGGAGGACAGGATAGGGCACACGAGATGTCTACAGGTCCCTAAGAATTGGAGCAGTAAGCATCTGGACTCAAGGGAGCACAGCCCAGAGGCAGCAGAGACCTACAAGAGAACAGGAACAGATGAAAAAAGAGTGTATGAGAAATGATAGAAGGAATGTCTCACAATCAGCCAACTGGAAGGAAAGGAGCAAAATCCACAACCAATCCAGAATACAACCAGACAGCCCAAGTTGACAACATAAACACCACCCAAAGAACAAAAAGTGGAGAAAATCTAGGAAACTGCAACACTGAACTCTACAAATCTCCAAACACAGAAGGGTGCTCAACAGAGGCAAGAAAGAAAGCAGATTAATCCAAAGAGAAAAAACAAACAAACAAGAACAAAAACCGAAAATGGGGAAAAAAGGAATCAGTCCATCACCAAAAGGAAAGGAAGAATCCTCAGAAAGATCACCAAATGAAACAGAGGCACATGATATATCAGACAAAGAATTCAAAGGAATGATGATAGAGAAGCTCAATGAGCTTAGCCAGCTCAAAGACAACTATAAACAACTCCAGGGAAGTTACAAGGAACTTACTGAGAGCTACAACAGCATCAAAAAGGACTTAGAAACTATCAGTAACAGCCAGGAGGAAATGAAGAATACAATTTCTGAGTTGAAGAATACAGTAGAAGATATCAACAATAGGCTAGAGGAACCAGAGGACTGGCTCAGCAAGTTGGAGGACAATGTAGACAAATACTCCAAGACAGTACAAGAGAATGAAAAAAGGCTGAACAAGAATGAAGAGGATTTAAGAGAGCTGCAGGACAACATGAAACATAATAACATCCATATCATAGGGATACCAGAAGGAGAAGAGAAACGAGGAATGGAAAACTTGTTCAAAAAAGTCATGATAGAAAATTTCGCTAACATGATGAGTGAAAACATTACTCAAGTTCAAGAAGCACAGAGGGTCCCAATGAAGATCAACCCAAACAGACCAACTCAAAGGCACATTATAATTAAAATGGAAAATTTCAAAGACAAAGAGAATCCTAAAAGCATCAAGAGAGAAATGAAAAATAACATATAAAGGGGCTCCAATAAGGCTTTCAGATGATTACTCCACAGAAACAATGTAAGCCAAAAGAGAATGGCTAAAAATATTTCAAGTAATGGTAAACAAAGACCTGCAACCAAGCATACTCTACCCATCAAGGTTCTCATTCAATATGGAAGGAGAAATAAGGAGTTTCCCAGACAAAAGAAGACTATCTCTACCAAACCAGCATTACAAGAAATGCTAAAGAGTCTGCTTTAAAAATAAATAAATAAATAAAATGAAGAAACAGAGAAAGCCAAAGAGGAATACAGACACAATGGGAGAAAATGGTAATGAATAAATATCGGTCAATAATACCCTTAAACATAAATGGACAAAATGTGCCAATCAAAAGACATAGGGTAGCCAAATGGATAAGACAACATGACCCACATACATGCTGTCTTCAAGAGACCCACCTCAGAACAAAAGATTGACAGAGATTGAGAGAGAAGGGATGGAAAAATATATATCAAGCAAACAGACAAGAAAACAAGGCTAGAGTAGCAATCCTTATTTCAGACAAAATAAATTTTACAGTGAAGGCCATCAAAAAGGACAAAAAAGGACATTATATAATACTTAAGGGGAAAAGAATCAAGAAGAAATAACTCTGGTAAACATATACGCACCCAATGTAGGAGCTCAAAAATATATAACAAAAATCTTGGAGGACTTCAATAAAGATATAAACAGCAACACACTAATGGTAGGGGATTTTAATACCACACTATCATCAATGGACAGATCTTCCAAACAAAAAATCACCCAAGATGTGGCACTGAACAACACTCTAGAGGAAATGGACCTAACTGATGTATACAAAGTCTTTTACCCCAAAACAGCAAAATACACATTCTTTTCAAATGCACATGGTTCATTCTCTAAGATAGACCACATGGTATGTCACAAGAAAAGCCTCCACAAATACAGGAAAATTGAAATCACACCAAGCTTATTCTCAGATCACAATGGCTTGAAACTAGAAACCAATCTCAAGGGAAGAAACCAAAAATACTCTAACTCATGGAAACTGAATAACATGCTTTTAAGCAATGAATGGGTTAACAATAAGATTAAAGATGAAATCAAAAATTTCCTGGAAACAAATGACAATGAACACACAACAGCCCAAAACCTAAGGGACACACCAAAGGCAGTGCTCAAAGGGAAATTTATGGCAATACAGGCCTTCCTCAAAAGATCACAAGAACATTATAAAAACAACCTAACCATAAAGCTACAAGAACTAGAGGAGCAACAACAAACAAAGCCTAGAGCAAGTAGAAGGAAGGAAATCATCAACATCAAAGCAGAACTAAATAACTCAGAGATTCAAATGACAATTCGAAGAATCAACAAGTACAGGAGCGGGTTCTTTGAAAAAATAAGCAAAATTGACAAGCCTTTATCCAGACTCATCAAGAAAAAGAGAGAGAGTACCCAAATAAAATCAGAACTGACAGAGGAGAAATCACAAATGATACTTCAGAAATACAAAAGATTGTAAGAAAGTACTACAAACAACTATATGACAAAAAATATGACAAGTGACAACTTGGATGAAATTAACACATTTCTGAAAATTTATAATCTACCAAAACTGAACTCAGAAGAAGCAGAAAGCCTGAATAGGCCAATAACAACTAGTGAAATTAAGGAAGTAATCCTCAATCTCCCAAAGCAGAAGAACCCCAGACCAGAGGGATACACAGGTGAATTTTAGTAACCTTTTAAAGAAGGACTAACTCCTATCCTTCTCAACCTATACCAAAAAAATATAGGAAAGGTGAAGACTCTCAAACTCTTTCTATGAGGCCAATATTATTCTAATCACAAAACCAGGTCAAGACACAACTAAGAAAGAAAACCATAGGCCAATATCTCTGATGAACATAGATGCTAAGAGTCTCAACAAAATATTGACCAAGCAGATTCAGCAGTACATTACAAAGATGATACACTATGATCAAGTGGGTTTCATCCTAGGGATGCAAGGATGGTACAACATTCATAAATCAATAAATATAATACACAACATCAATAAATTGAAAGACAAAATCCATATGATCATATCAATAGATGCTGAAAAAGCATTTGATAAAGCTTTTAAAACAGCAACTATTTATGATAAATAGTGCTCAGCAAAATGGGGACAGAAGGAGCATACCTCAACATCATAAAGGCCATCTATGAGAAACCTGAAGCCAACATCATACTTAATGGACAAAAACTAAAAGCCTTCCCCCTAAGATCAGGAACTAGACAAGGCTGCAAACTTTCTCCACTTCTGTTCAACATTGTCTTGGAAGATCTAGCCATAGCCATCAGAGAAGAAAAAGCAATCAAAGGTGTCCAAATTGGAAAGGAGGAAGTCAAACTGTCATTATTTGCATATAATATGATAATGTACATACCAAACCCAATAGGCTGCACCAAAAACTTACTCAACCTAATAAGCAAATTTAGCAAAATAGCTGGGTATAAAGTCAATATCCAGAAATCAAAAGCATTTTTGTATACCAATAATGAGACATCTGAAATAGAAGCGAGAAAACAAATCCCATTTACCATAGCAACAAGAAAGATAAAGTACCTAGGAATGAACTTAACTAAGGAGGTAAAAGACCTGTACTCAGAAAACTACAGAACAATGAAGAAAGAAATCAAGGAAGACACAAATAAATGGAAGCATGTACCATGTTCATGGATGGGAAGAATGAACATCATTCAAATGTCCATTCTACTCAAAGCAATCTATAAATTCAACGCAATCCCAATTAAAATACCAATGACAGACTTCACAGAAATAGAAAAAATATTTCAAAAATTTTATGGTGCCAAAAATGCCCATGAATAGCCACAGCAACCTTAAGAAGAACAAGGTAGGAGGAATCACAATACCGGACTTCAAACAATACTATAAGGCTACTGTCATCAAAACAGCATGGTACTGGCATAAGAATAGACATATAGATCAATGGAACAGAATAGAGAGCCCAGAAATTAACCCAGGACTCTATGGTCAACTAATATTCAACAAAGGGGGAAGTAACATAAAATGGAGTAAAAACAGTCCCTTCAACAAATGGTGTTGGGAGAATTGGGCAGCAACATACAAAAAGATAAAACTAGATCACCAACTAACACCATACACTAGAATAAACTCAAGATGGATAAAGGATTTAAACATAAGCAGTGCCACCATAAAGGTCCTAGAGTAAAATATAGGCAATAGAATTTTAGATATCCTATGCATTAATATGTTTACTGATACTTCACCAAGGGCAAAGGAAATAAAAGAACAAACAGAGAAATGGGACTACATCAAATTGAAATGTTTTTGTTCAACTAAAGAAAACACCAGCAAAATTCAAAGGGAACCAATTGTATGGGAAAACATAATTGCCAATGATACCTCAGACAAGGGTTTGATTTCCGAAATATATAAAGAGGTAATGTGACTCAACCAGGGAGACAGACAACCCAATTAAAAAATGGACAAAGGACCTCACTAAGAAAGATATACAAAGGGCCAAGAGACATATGAAAGAATACTTAATATCACTAGTCATCAGAGAGATGCAAATTAAAACCATAATAAGATACCACCTCACACCTGTCAGAATGGCAATCATCAACAAACCAATAAGCAACAAGTGTTGGCGAGGATGTAGGGCAAAGGGAACCCTTGTGCACTGTTGGTAGGAATGCAGGCAGGTACAGCCACTGTAGAAAACAGTATGGAATTTCCTCAAAAATCTAAAAATGGAACTGCCTTTTGATCCAGCAATTCCACTACTTGGACTATACCCAAAGAATCCTGAAACACCAATTCATAAGAACCTATGTACACCTATGTTCATAGCAGCACTATTTACAATAGCCAAGTACTGAAAACAGCCTTAGTGACCATCAGTGGATGATTGGATCAAAAAACTTTGGTACATTTACACAATGGAATACTACACAGCAGAAAGAAAGAAGGAACTCCAAACCTTTGCAACAACATGGATGGAACTAGAAAGTATTATGCTTAGTGAAATAAGCCAAACAGTGATGGACAAATACCATATAATCTCACCCTTTATAGGATAATAATGTACAAAACTAACAACAAGCAAAACAAAACCAGATATATGAATACAGTTAATAGGCCTTCAGTGGACAGGGGGAATGGGCGTGGGGGCAGGGGGGAGGAAGAGGCAAGGAAGGGGAGCAGTTTAGACAAGAGCCTAATATGTGGGAACCATGGACATGGACAACAGGTGGGATTGACTTTGGGGGGAATGGGTGGGTGGGGAAGAGGACAGAAGGGAACAAAATGTGGATGGATGTAATACAACAACAATAAAATTAAAAAAAAGAAAACACTTGCAAAATTCAAAGGGAACCAACTATATGGGTAAACACATTTGATAACGATACTGCAGACAAGTGTTTGATACCCAAAATATATAAAGAACTTACACGACTGAACACCAGGGAGACAGACCGCCCAATTTACAATTGTGCAAATGACCTGAACAGACAACTCTGTGAGGAAGATGTACGAAGGGCCCAAAGGCCTATGAAAGAATGCTCAACATCACTAGCCATCAGAGAGATACAAATTAAAACCACAATAAGATACCACCTCACACCTGTCAGAATGGCAACCATCAACAAATCAAAAACCAGCAAGTGTTGGTGAGGACGTGGGGAAAATGGAACCCTGGTGCACTGTTGGTGGGAATGTAGGCTCATGCATCCACTGTGAAAAACAGTATGGAGTTTCTTTACAAAACTAAAAATGAAACTGTCTGTTTATCCAGCAATTCCACTACTAGAACTATACCCTAAGATCCCTGAAACAACAATTCATAATAACCTATGTACCCCCATGTTCATAGCAGCACTATTTACAGTAGCCGGGTGCTGGAAACAGCCTATGTGGCCCTCAGTGGATGATTGGATCAAAAAACTTTGGTACATTTACACAATGCAGAAAGAAGGAAGGAACTCCTACTCTTTGCAACAACATGGATGGAACTGGAAAGTATTATGCTTAGGGAAATAAGCCAGTCAGTAAAAGACAAATACAATATTATCTCACCCATTACAGGACAATAATGAATAAAACAAAGAAGCAAAACAGAACCAGATACATGAATACAATGAATAGACCTTCAGTGTGCAGAGGGGAAGTGGGAGGGGGAGGAGGAGGCAAAGAAGGGGAGCAGTTTAGTGAAGGAACTAGTATGGAAGAACCATGGACATGGATAACAAGTGGGATTGACTTTGACGGGGAGTGGGTGGGTAGGGAAAGGGACAGAGGGGAGTAAATAGAGGATGGGTGTAATACAACAATAAAATTAAATTTAAAAAAGTAAATAAAAATACAAAAAAAAATCTGTAGCCATTTTTCCAAGGCTTTGTGTGCTGCGGACTTTTCAATTACTTTTTCAAGTTCACACTTTGTTTTCAGTCTATTCAAGCTTTCTCCTTGTCTGGATTCAGTTTTGGAAGATTATATATTTCCTGAAATTTGTCCATTTTGCTCAGGTTTTCAAATTTCTTATCATATAGTCGTTCTTAGTAATTTCTTAATTTTCTATGCATTTCTTTGCTATCAATTGTGGTTTCTCTTTAAATTTTTTTAAAGATTTTATTTATTATTTCCAGAGAGAGGAAGGGAGAGACACAGTGAGGGAGAGAAACATCAATGTATGGTTGTCTTTCACCTGTGGCTGGAGACCTAGCTTGCCAACTGGTTATATGCCCTAGCTGAGGAATCAAACCAGCAACCTTCGGTTTTGCAGGCCAGTGCCCTACTCACTGTGCTCCAACCAGGGCTTCGTTTCACTACAATTTCTGATTTTATTTATTTGGAACCTCTCTCTTTTTCTTGACGAGTGGTTAAAGTGTTCATGATTTTCTTCATCTTTTCAAAGAAAGAGCTCCTGAATTCCCTGATCCTTTGACTTTTCTTTTAGTCTTTATGTCATTTAATTATGCTCTGATCTTGAAGATTTCCTTCTTTCTACTTGCTCTGGACTTTGTTGTTGTTCCTTTAGTTCTTATATCTGTATGGTTAGGTGTTTGAGATTCTTCTATCCATTTCATGAAGGCCTGTATTGCTGTGAACTTCCTTCTCAGGACTGCCTTTGCTCTTTCCCATGGGTTTTGGGCTGTTGTGTGCTCATTTTCATTTGTTTCCAGAAAATTTTTTTTCTTCCTTTACCTCAGTATTAAACCATTCTTTAGTTAATAGCATGTTTTTCAGTCTCCATGAATTTAAAAGTTTTTGGAACTCTCCTTGTGGTTGGTTTCTAGTTTCAATCCATTGTATTCTCAGGTGCTTGATATAATTTTAATTTTCTTAAATTTGTGGAGGCTTATTTTGTGTACTACCATGTGGTCTATTTTTCAGAATGTTCCATGTGCATTTGAAAGGAATGTGTACTTTGCTTCTTTGGTATGAACAGTTCTGTATATATCAATCAAGTCATTGAGATCTTGAGTGTTGTTTAATGCCACAATATCCTTGGTGTTCCTTTGCTTGGAAGACCAGTACATTGTTGACAATGGGGTGTTGCTGTTGATGTCTTTCTTGAAGTCCTCCAAGAGTTTCCTTATATATTTTGGTGCTCCTATTTTTGGTGCATGTATATTTACAAAGGTTATAACTTCTTGATAGATTGTTCCCTTAAGTAATATGAAATGTAATTTTTTTGTTTTTATGGCCTTTGTTGTGAAATCTATTTTGTGTGTTATAAATATTGCTACCCCAGTTTTTTTATGTCCATTTTCTTGAAATATTTTTTTCCATTCCTTCTCTTTTAGTATGTATAGATTTTTTGTTCTGAGGTAGGTCTCTTTTGGCCAGAATAGATGTGAATCATGTTTTCTTATTCATTTAGCTACCCTATGTCTTTTGACTGGTGCATTTAATTCATTTACATTTAATGTTATTATTGATGTGTACTTACTTGTTGTCATCTTTCCCCTTTCTAGCTGTGTTTCTCTCTGTGTCTCTCTGTTTCTTTCTCTTAGAGCAGAACCTTTAGCATCTCTTGCAGTGCCAGTTTGGTGAAGATGTATTCTTTTAGACTTCTTTCATCTGGGAAACTCCTTATTTCACCTTCCATTTTGAATGAGAGCCTTGCTGGGTGGAATAGTCTTGGTTGCAGACCTTTGTTTTTCATTGCTTGGAATATTTGTTGCCATTACTTTCTGGCTTGTAGTGTTTCTGTTGGGAAATCAGCTCATAACCTTATTGTATCTTTCTTCTACGTCATCAGCTGTTTTTCTCTTGCTGCTTCAAGGATTCTCTCTTTATGTTTGAATATTGCTATTTTGAGAGACTGCTAGTCTTATCACAGTGGGTGGATTGGATTGGATTGAATGCTGCCGTTTTATGTATCTTGCTGTGGGCCTCTTTGGGCCACCTTCATTGGGACCCTTTGACCTTCCTGAACTCATGTGATTTTTTTCTCTCACCAAGTTAAGGAAATATTCTGTCATTACTTTTACAAACAGGTTCTCTATCTCTTGCTCCTCTTCTCTGCCTGATATCCCTATGATACATATGGTTCCCTATGATACAGATATTATTACATTTCATGTTTTGAAACTCTCTCAAAACCACTTCATTCTTCTTCAGTCTCTTTTCATTTTGTTGCATTGTTTGTAAAATTTTTCTATATTGTCCACCAGCTCGCTGATCCAATACTCTGCTTTTTATTTCTTCTACTGTGTTCTTAATTCAGAAATTATATTCTTTGTTTCTTCCTGGCTCTTATTGAGAGTCTCTATGTCTTTTTTAATGTTGGTATAGTTCTCAGTAAGTTTTTTGTAGCTTGCTTGAAGATTTTCGTGGTTCTCCTGATGTTTGTAGTTTTCTTTGAGCTCACTGAGTTCATTGAGCTTCTCTATCATTTTTTTTAATGTTTTAAAAGATTTTATTTATTATTATTTTTAGAGAGAGGGGAAGGGAGGGAGGCAGAGTGGGAGAGAAGCATCAGTGTATGGCTGCCTTTTACCAGCCTCTAGCTACGGACCTGGCTAGAACCTGGTTATGTGCCCTGACTGGGAATTGAACCAGCAACCTTTGGGTTCACAGGTCAGCACCTTTCCAATGAGCCAGGCCTTCTATCCTTATTTTGAATTCCATGTCTAATCGATTGCTTGCTTTTATTTTGTTTAGCCCTCTTTCTGGGGATTTCTTTATTTTTAATGTGGCTTATTTATTGTTCTCCCCATTTTAGGTGACTCCCTTCTTAGATTGATCTGCTTGGACATCCTGCCTTTGTGGTGTTGCCTTCTGTGGTAGGAGTCCAGTGGGATTCAGTGGTGAAATCTCCTGAACTTGATGATCTTGGGATGCTCTTTATGCATTTATTTGGTCTGTCTGGTTGTACTTGGTTTTTGGTGGTTGTGTTCTTCTTTGGTGGGTCCTTCCCTCTGGCTAGCTGACGAGTTTCACTCCACCCACCATGTTTTATATACTGTTGCAAAGGTGCACTCTCTTTACTTCCTGGATCTGCCCCTGGTGATGTTAGATCATGTCCTAGTCTGGGCCTAGGTAGCTTATTGGAGACTACCAGAGATCCCCTCTTTGTCTCCTTCTGTTGTTAATCTAATCAATCTGTGATTAGCTGTCAGGTTTAATCACTGAGGGGAAGGGTAGATTAATTCTTGTGGGCAGGGCAATTGCTCCCTCTCAGGCTGATGCCACTTGGGGAAGACTAGTCTACCAATGGTAGAGGGATCAGTCAGCATTGAGACCCCATCAGCAGCTCCCTCATTTATCTCCTCAAAGTCACCACCCCAAACTTTCCTAAGCATCTCCAGTCCACTTTGCCCTCCCTCTACTGTAGACCATGGTAAGTGCATACCAATGTCTTTTTGTATGTGATACCTTTAAATCTCTCTCTGTCTCTAGCTATCTTTCTCAGGCTGGCAAAACCCCAATGCTTTTCATTTTTTCTCAGCTGAATGCTGTTTTACTCTCAGCTTTGTTGCTGTAGCCTGGGAATTCCAGTTGGAAGTATAGACCTCACCTTTCTCAGGTGGAATTCCCAGCTGCTGAGATGTTCCTGGTCCCTTCAGCTGCCACACATGGAAGCCCAGCCTGCCCTCTCATATCTCCACACTTCATACCAGTCACATTGTGATGAAGCAGCCTCTTCTGTTCTGTCCATGGTTAATAGACTTCTGTCCAGCTAGTGTTCTGTTAGTTATTCCATATGATTTCTCCTCAATTAAGTTGTAATTCCAGATTGGTCCTGGGAGGAGAATGGGGTACCCCACTTACTCCTCTGCTGTCTTGGATCCTGTTTGATTTGCCAATATTTTGTTGAGGATTTTAGCATCTAAGTCCATTAGAGTTATTGGCCAGTAGTTTTCATTTTTTGTTGTATCTTTACCTATTTTGGAATTAGGATAATACTGACTTCAAAGAAAGAGTTTAGGAGTCTTCTCTATTCATTTTTTTTTTAATTTTATTGTTATTGTATTACATCCATCCCCTTTTTGTTCCCCTCTGTCCCCCTCCCCACCCACCCATTCCCCCCTTTATGATGTTGAGGTATGCTCCCCCTATTCCCATTTTGCTGAGGGTTTTAGTCATAAATGGATGCTGCACTTTATGAAATGCTTTTTCAGCATATATTGATAGGAGTATATGGTTTTTATCTTTCAATTTGTAGATGTGGTGTATTACATTGATTGATTTTCGAATGTTGTATTATCCTTGCATCCCTGGGATGAAGGCCACTTGATCGTGGTGTATGATCTTTGTAATATATTGCTGAATCCGATTGGCCAATATTTTGCTGAGAATTTTAGCATCTATGTTCATCAGAGATATTGGCCTGTAGCTTTCTTTCTTAGTTGTATCTTGCCCTGGATTTGGGATTAGAATAATATTGGCCTCATAGAAAGAGTGTGGGAGTCTTCCCTCTTCCTGAAATTTTTGGTATAGTTTGAGGAGGATAGGAGTTAGTTCTTCTTTAAATGTTTGGTAAAATTCACCTGTGTAGCCATCTGGTCCAGGGCTTTTGTGCTTTGGGAGATTTTGGATTACTTCTTTAATTTCACTCATTGTTATTGGCCTATTCAGGCTTTCTGTTTCTTCTGGGTTCAGTTTTAGTAGATTATACCTTTCCAGAAATGTGTCCATTGCATCCAGGTTGTCATATTTTTTGTCATAGAGTTGTTTGTAGTAATTTCTTACAATCTTTTGTATTTCTGAGATATCAGTTGTGATTTCCCCTCTTTTAGTTCTGATTCTGTTTATTTGGGTCCTCTCTCTCTTTCTCTTGATGAGTCTGGATAAGGGCTTGTCAATTTTGTTTATTTTTTCAAAGAACCCGCTCCTGGACCTGCTGATTCTTCAAATTATAGTTTGAATCTCTGAGTTATTTAGTTCTGCTCTGATCTTGATGATTTCCTTCCTTCTACTAGCTCTAGGCTTTGTTTGTTGTTGCCCCTCTAGTTCTTGCAGCTTTGTGGTTAGGTCATTTTTATAAACTTCTTGTAACCTTTTTTGGAAGGCCTGTATTGCTATAAATTTCCCCCTGAGAACTGCCTTTGCTGTATCCCATAGCTTTTGGGCTGTTGTGTGTTCATTGTCATTTATTTCCAGGAGCTTTTTGATTTCATCTTTGATCTCATTGTTGACCCCTTCACTGCTTAAAAGCATGTTATTCAGTCTCCATGAGTTTGAGAATTTTTGGGGTTTTCCCTTGAATTTGGTTTCTTGTTTCAAGCCATTGTGATCTGAAAAGATACTTTGTATGATTTCAGTTTTCCTGTATTTGTGGAGGCTTGTCTTGTGACATACCATGTGGTCTATCTTGAAGAATGATCCATGTGCATTTGAAAAGAATGTATGCTTTGCTTCTTTGGGGTAAAAGACTCTGTAGACATCAGTTAGGTGCATTTCCTCTAGAGTGTTGTTCAATGCCACAACATCTCTGGGGATTTTTTGTTTGGAAGATCTGTCCATTGTTGATAGTGGGGTATTAAAATCCCCTACTATTAGTGTGTTGCTGTCTATGTCTTTCTTAAAGGCTTCCAAGATTTTCCTTATATATTTCGAAGCTCCTATGTTGGGTGCATATATGTTTATCAGAGTTATTTCTTCTTGATGGATTGTTGCCTTAAGTATTATGAAATGTCCATCTTTGTCCCTTTTTATGTCCTTCATTGTAAAATCTATTTTATCTGAAATCAGTATTGCTACTCCAGCATTTTTTTCATGTCCATTTGCTTGATATATAGTTTTCCATCCCTTCACTCTCAATCTGTGTCGATCTTTTGTTCTGAGGTGGGTCTCTTGAAGACAGTATATATGTGGGTCATGTTGTCTTATCCATTTGGCTACCCTATATCTTTTGATTGCTGCATTTAATCCATTTACATTTAAGGTTATTATTGATTCATACTTATTCATTGCCATTTTCTTCATTTGTGTCTTTCTTCCTCTTTGGCTTTCTCTGTATCTTCATTTTATTTGTTTACTTATTTTTATAGCAGACCCTTTAGCATTTCTTGCAGTGCTGGTTTGGTAGAGATGTATTCTTTCAGTCTTTTTTTGTCTGGGAAGCTCCTTATTTCTCCTTCTATCTTGAATGAAAGCCTTGCTGGGTAGAGTATTCTTGGTTGCAGGCCTTTGTTTACCATGACTTGAAATACTTTTTGCCATTCCCTTCTGGCTTGAATTGTTTCTGTTGAATAATCATTGGATAGCCTCATTGGAGCCCCTTTGTATGTTATTTGTCTTTTCTCTCTTGATGCTTTTAGGATTCTCTCTTTGTCTTTGAAATTCGCCATTTTAATAATAATGTGCCTTGGTGTTGGTCTGTTTGGGTTGATCCTCATTGGGACCCTCTGTGCTTCCTGAACTGGATTCATATTTTCACTCATCATGTTAGGGAAATTTTCTATCATGACTTTTTGAACAGGTTTTCCATTCCTTGTTTCTCTTATCCTTCTGGTATCCGTATGATTCGGATATTGTCACGTTTCATGTTGTTCTGCAGCTCTCTTAACCCTTCTTTAGTTTTATTTAGCCTTTTTTAATTATCTTGTACAGTCTTGGAGTAATTGTCTACATTATCCTCCAACTTGCTGATCCGGTCCTCTGCTTCCTCTAGCCTACTGTTGATTCCTTCTACTGTATTCTTCAATTCAGAAATTGTATTCTTCATTTCCTCCTGGCACTTATTGATAGTTTCCATGTCCTTTTTCATGCTGTTGTAGTTCTCAGTAAGTTCCTTGTTACTTCCCTGGAGTTCTTTGTAATTCCCCTGGAGTTCTTTGTAAATTCCCTGGAGTTCTTTGTAATTTCCCTGGAGTTGTTTGTAGTTCTCCTGGAGTTGTTTACAGTTTTCTTTGATGTGGCTGAGCTCACTGAGCTTCTCTAGCATCATTCTTTTGAATTTCTTATCTGATATTCCAGGTGCCTCTGTTTCATTTTGTATTCTTTCTGGGGATTGTTCCTTTCCTTTTGGTGATGGACTGATTCTTTTTTTCCTCATTTTGGGTGTCTGTTCTTGCTTGCTTTTTATTTATTTATTTATATTTGTTCTTTCCTTGGGTTAACCTGCTTTGCTTCCTTGCCTTAGTTGAGCACCCTTCTGTGATAGGAGATTTGTTACCGTCTCCCAGATTTTCTCCACTTGCTGTTCTTGGTGTGTCCTTTATTTGGGCTGTCTGGTTGTATTCTGGGCTTGTGTGCTTTTAGCTGAAACAGAAACAAAAACAAATAAACAAACAAACAAAAACAAAACAAAACAAACAAACAAACAAAAAACCAAACCAAACAAAATTTTTAAAAAAATGCAAAAGGAAAAAATAAATAAAAACGATAATGATAATAAGAAGAAAGGGTTTAGATGACTGTTCACCCTTAATAATCCCTGACTGGTCCAGATGGCGCCTGGACCTGAGGGCTTTTAGCAGAGGGAAAGAAAAAAGAAAGAAAAAAAGGGAGAAAGTCCCAAGAAAAAGAGAAATCAATTTTAATAAAGAAAGGGTTTAGGTGTCTGTTCTTCCTTTATGGTCTCTGTTTGGTTCAGGTGGAGCCAGGACCAGTGGGTTTTATCAGGGAGATGAGAAAAAAGAAAGAAAGAGAGAAGAAAAAAAAAAGGGGGATGGAGAAAGTCACAAGAGAAATAGAAATCAATATTAATAAAGAAAAGTTTTATGTGTCTGTTCCCCCTTTATGATTTCTGATTGGCCCAGGTGGTGCCAGAACCTGTGGGCTTTACCAGGAAGAAAAGGAAAAGAAAAAATGACAAAGAAAAAAAAAAAGAGGAAGGAAGAAAAGAATAAAGAAAGGGTTTAGGTCACTAGGGAAGGGAGGAATACTTAGATTGAGGACTGGGAATGCATTGTAGCCACAGAGTGAGTAGACCTTAGTTCGAGAGTAGGGGGAGGGTCTTGGGTATTTACGTGAATTGAGGTATGGGAAGGATTAAGAATATGTGAGAAGTAACTTTTGCAAAGGATGTGTTGGGGATTAATAATTCATATTGCTCTCGGTATAACTCAGGTGCTTGAGATTAGCAGCAATCCCTTTCCGGAGGCTGCCTCTTTTTCTTGGTCAGGACTTTACAGTCTATAGTCTATATTCTAGCTGGTCTTGGTGTGTGGCAGGGCCTCTGATTGCCACAGTCAGGGCTGATTCTGAGTGTCCGCCCCCAGGTATGCTGGGCCTTCAGCAGCCTGGCTGGGTTTTAGGGCTGCCGGTATTCCGGAGCCTGCAGGGTGCCTCCTCCCACTCCTGGCAGAGGTTCCTGCCCATTAAAAGCACCCAGCACCACTGCCAGGCAGCCCGCAACTTCCCTGGTCCCTGTGAGGACTGGCCCAGCCCCTGAAGTTCCGGGAGGAGGCCGTTCCTGTCCCTGAACACTGTCCAGGGTCCGCCTACACTGTCCCGCCTTTCCGGGGTGGGCACCACTCCTCCAAACCAACCAGCTCTTTGATAAGTCCTTTATGTGGCCTCTGTGATGAGCCCCTCCCAGGCATGAGTGGTGAGGCCTTTGTCTCAGGCAATGGCGGGTCAGTTGCCCCAGCTACCAGTTCCTAGCTCGCAGGCTCGCCGTTTAGATTTTCTGAGGAGCCTGGGGGCCTGTGTGGCTGAGCAGGGCTGGGCCTCCCCCTTCGCAGGGGCTCCCAGCTGCTGTTTTCCTGGTGGCCCAGCAGCACCATTTTTGGCCCTCTCGCCACCCCGGCAGGTGCACTTTCCCGCTCCCCAGCTCAGGCTTCCTGCAGGACTCTTCTCCTCTTCCTTTAGCCCCAAGAGGAGCCTCCTCTCCCTGTTGCTAAAGTGAGTCTCTCACACAGTCCCTCCCCTGCAAGAGTTCAATTCAGAGTTCCCTAGGGCATTTGCCCTTGCTGCCCGCACTTCACTGTTGAGACTTCCAGTCACCAGGGAGCCAGGGGCTGGCCTCAGTCAAATGCGCCCCTCGGGGCAGAGCTGCCACTGCCCAGAACAGACCTTGGCCCGCTGGCCGGTAGTTCCTGAATGCCTCACCTACTGTCCTGCTGGCCTCCTCTGCCCCTGAGCTGTGCTCCCCTGTGTCCAGATGCTGCCCACTCCAATTCCTAGGGTCCGGAAGACGTCTCACACTCCCTATCTTGTCCTGGAGCTGCTTTGGTACTCGAGAACACCATCAGCACTGTTCTCTACTCTGTCACCATCTTCCTCCTCCGGGCAATTCTTAAATATTTTGTAATAGTTTGAGAAGAATAGGAGTTAGCTCTTCCCTAAATGTTTGGTAAAATTTGCCTTTAATGCAGTCCAGTCCAGGACTTTGTGTGCCAATAGGATTTTGCTTACTACTTCAATGCCATTGCTTTTTATTGGTCTATTCAGGCTTTCTGCTTCTTCTTCATTCACTTTTAGAAGATAATATGTTTCTAGAAAATTGTCTATTTCACACATTTGTTGAATTTCTTGGTATATTTTTGTTTGTAGTAATTGCTTACAATCCTTTGTACTTCTGTGGTATTGGTTGTAATTCTTCTCCTTCAGTTCTGTTTTTATTTATTTTGGTTTTCTCTCTTTTTGGCTGATGGATATCATTAAAGACTTGTCATTTTTTAATATTTTAAAATAACTAGCTTCTGGATTCATTTATCTTTTGAATTATTCTTTTGGTCTATGTCATTTAAGTCTGCTCTGATCTTGATCATTTCCTTCCTTCTACTCACTCTGGGCTTTGTTTGTTGCTGTTCCTCTAGTTGTTGTAGCTGTAGGGTTAGGTTGTTTATTTGAGATTTTTCTACCTTCTTTAGGTAGGTCTGTATTGTAGCTAACTTCCTGCTCAAGTCTGCCTTTGCTGTGTTCCATAGGGTTTGGACTGTTGTGTGTTCATTTTCATTTGTTTCCAGGCATTTTTTTATTTCTTACTTGGTCTCATTGTTAATCCATTCATTATTGATAACATGTTATTTAGTTTTCATATACTTGAATGTTATTGAGTTTTTTTCTTGTGATTGGTTTCTAATTTCAAGCCATTGTGATTTGAGCACATGCTTAATGTTATTTCCATTTTCTTGAATTGTTGAGGCTTGTTTTGTCTCTTACCATGTGGTCTGTCTTTGAACATGTTCCATCTGCATTTGAAAAGAATGTGTGTTTTGCTTCTTTGGGGTGAACAATTTTGTATATATCAATTAAGTCTATTTCATCTAGATTGTTGTTCAATGTCATAATATACTTGTTGATATTTTGCTTAGAAGATCTGTCCATTGTAGAAAATAGGGTGCTAAAAATCCTCTACTACAAGTACGTTGCTATCATTCTCCTTCCTCAATTCTTTCATGATTTTCTTATATCTTTGGGTGCTCCTATATTGCATACATATATATTTATAAGGGTTATATCTTCTTGATGTATTGTTCCCTTAAGTATTATGTAGTGTCCTCCTTTGTTTTTTAATGGCCTTTGTCTTGAAATGTTTTGTCTGATATAAGTATTGCTACCCCTGCATTTGTTTCATATCCATTTGCTTGGAATATTTTATTTCCATCCTTTCACTTTAAGTTAGCATAGATCTTTTGTTCTGAGATGGGTCTCTTGTAGATAACAAATATGTGGGTCATGTTTTCTTATCCATTCAGCTACCCTAAGTATTGAGGAAAGAAATCCACCACTGCATTATCAACATTAATATAGGTGGGGTGGAAATAAGAGGGAAAATATAAATAAAGTAAAGCTTGAGAGCTGTCTTGACTGAAGAGAAGTGACCATGAAGTGATAGAGAACAAAGGTATACTAAGAGTGATAAATAAGAACCAGACTCAGATGAAAAAAAAATTAAAGGAAACATAGGAGGACAGTATATGGAGTAGGAGTGGACAAAATTTAAATAGATAAATTATGAAGATATAGACATAGAATTAAAGAAATGCAACAGCAACCACCATATCCACAACCAATGAGCAAAGATTGATAATAGTGGAGAGAGAATAAGGGTATAGAGGAAAAAGAATGTGAGATGACTGATGACAAGAAAACTGGTTTTGAGAAGCTAGAGGTGGGGAGAATTAGTAAGAGTGTGGGACAGAAACAAGTCATAGCCAGAGAGTAAATGAAATCTGAAATGAAAGTAAAAAAGTAAAATGAATTAAGGTAAGGGAAAAGCAAAATATAAAATTCAAAATAAATAATAATACAAAAACTAGTGACCTATTATACACAACCTTGAAGGAAAATAAATGGATTTTAAAAAGCTGTTCAGAGGTGTTGGTTGGTGGCCTGCAAACCCAAAGGTTGATGGTTCTATTCCCAGCCAGGGCACATAACAAGTTTGTAAGCCAGGTCTCCAGTCAGGTCCATAGCTGGAGGCAGGTGAAAGACAACCATACACTGATGTTTCTCTCCCTCTCTCCCTTCCCCTCTCTCTAAAAATAATAAATAAAATCTTTTTAAAATAAAATAAATAATAAATAAAAAGCTGTTAAGAAGATAAAATAATGCAAATCTTTAAGACCATGGGA
Organism: Noctilio leporinus; assembly: GCA_004026585.1. Taxonomy (NCBI): domain Eukaryota; kingdom Metazoa; phylum Chordata; class Mammalia; order Chiroptera; family Noctilionidae; genus Noctilio; species Noctilio leporinus. The sequence continues at coordinate 38,590 of PVIW01007968.1, read as the reverse complement.
GATTTCATCTCAGTAGAATTAATTTTTACAACTGCTTTCTCTTTCTGAATATTCCCCTGGTGATGTCAGATTGTGCCCCATCTGGGCCTAGGCAGCCTGTTCAGGACCAGCAGTGATCCACAGTCTGGCTGTCTCCTTTAGTTGGTAATCTAGTCAATCTGTAATCAGCTGTCAGGCTTCAGCACTGCTGGGTGAGACAGAGTTATTAAAGGTAGAGTTATTGCTTCCCTACAGGCTGATTCCACTTGGAAGGAAGTGTTCTGCCTGAGCAGGGTGGCTCCTACAATATGGGGGATGACTCAGCATGGGGATATATTAGCTGTTCCCTCATTTCTCTCCCCAAAGCCTCCATCCCAAACTCTTCTCAAGTATCTCTAGTCCACTCTCTACCCCCTTTGTTGGAGCCCAGGGTAAGTGGCTGCAAACAAACTTTTGTGTCTTGGCCTTTTAGAAGACTCTCCACATCTTTAGCCCAGAAGGCAGAAACCCCAGAAGTTTTCACTGCTGGATGTTATGTAGGTGTCTTTCCAGCTGTGGTGCTGCAGGCTGCAGATCCCAGCCTAGGGCTTATAACTCACACTTTACAGCGGGAACCCCTAGCCACTGAAATATCCCTCTGACACTTCAGCTGCTGCCTGTGGGAGCCCAGACAACTTTATCATGTCCCTTTCACACTCTAAACTGGTCATGCTGTGGTGAAGGGCTTCTTCCATCTGTCCATGGTTATAGGGCTTCTCTCCAATCCCTGCTCAGTTGGTCATTCCAAATGACCCCTTTATAATTCAGCAGAAATTCCAGGCTGGTCCTGGGAGGAGGCCAGTGCAGACCTCTTACTCCTCCACCATCTTTGATCTCCAGAATACTCTAAAGAGAGAATCTTAAAAGCAGCAAGAAAAAATCAGAGCATTACCTACAAAGGAGTTCCCATAAGACTATCAGCTAATTTCTCAAAGGAAACTTTTCAGGCAAGAAGGGGCTGGCAAGAAGTATTCGAAGTGATGAAAAGCAAGGACTTACAACTTAGATTTTTCTGTCCTGCAAAGCTATCATTTAGAATGGAAGGAAAGGTAAAGTGTTTCTCAGACAATGCAAAGCTAAAGGAGTTCATCATCACCAAGTCATTATCATATGAACTGTTAAAGGGACTTATTTAAGAAAAAGAAGATTAAAACTATGAACATGAAAATGAAAACAAACTCACAACTATCAACAATTGATTCTAAAAATAAAAAACAAACTAAGCAAACAACCAGAATAGGAATGGAATCATAGGTATGGAGATCATTTGAAGGGTTATCAGCTGGGAGGGGGAAGGTAGAAAATGGAGGAAAAGGTACAGGGATTAAGAAGCATAATTGATGGGTTAAAAAGAAACAGGGGAATAATAAGTATAGTATAAGAAATGGATAAGCCAGAGAACTTATATGTACAACCCATGGACATGAACTGAGGGGTGGGGATTGTTTGAGAGATGGGGGTACTTGATGGAGGGGGCCAAAGGGGAAAATTGGTATAACTGTAATAGCATAACCAATAAAATATACTTAAAAATGAATAAAGTAACCACTTTGAGTATAGGTTTATAGATAGATTACATATATAGGAATGCTAGAATCTAAATAAGGTTGCTAATCCAAGATGTACCCTCAGGATTAGAATAGAATCAAGATGACTATAACCTAAATTGCACTGTAATCTTTCTGAAGAATGTGCCTATACTATGTGGTAGTGTCTTGCATAGTGGAGTCTATAAAAAGGAGAATTGGATAGGAAGAAATTGCTTGTGTTAACTCACTCTGACCAGAAAAGACAGGCACTATATATTGCAATAATGATCATGATAATTATGGAACCATAAACATTATCATTTATTGATGTCTCAGTGACTTAATATATGTGAAGCATGTAGAACATTGCCTGGCATAAGTAAGTATTCAATGAGTATAAGATATAATTATTATGACACTGTAATAGTACAGTAAAATACTTTACTAAGCCATTTATAAACTTTAATTTAAAATTAAGATCTGGAGCTAATTCACAACCCTATTGCTGTCCTTACCAACCTCACACCTTACCCCTGCCACACGTACAACTACAAATAAAAGCTGGCCCTCAACCATCTACCTAATTACACAAGCTGAGACTAGGCACAATTTGGGTACCACCTTTTTCTTCACTCTGCAAATCTCTTCTTTTAAGAATGTTTATTGATTTTATTTCACTGTTAATTGTTTATCACTTTTCTTCTCTTCATCTCCAGTGTTAGCACTCTAATACAAACCACCATCTTTTATTTCCTAGACTACTGCAAATAGCCTCCTAACTTGTTTCCTTGTATCCCCCTTTTCCCTATTTAAGTAGATTATAGAGTAGCCAGAGTGATCTCTTCAAAACCTACTAGTTAAATTCTCAACTAGACCTGCAAAACTCTACTTAGTGTGTCTCCTGCCTACCTTGCCAGCCCCAAATTGCACCATTGCCACTCCTGCTCCATATGCTTCAGCTACACATGCTTTTTTTCCAGTTTATAAGAGCATGTGTTTAAAATAAAGACTTAATCTGGAAAATCAGGGAAGTCCTCCCAGAGAAAATGAGGTTTGAGCTGAGGAGATGAAAGATAAATAGGTATTAAATTGATGACAAAACATGCAGAGGAACAGAGAAGTGAAAGGCAGTTTGAAGAAGATGACACCATTCCAGGGAAAGGAAAAATTAGCATGAGCAAAAAAAAAAAAAAAAAAAAAAGCTGGAGAGGAAATGAATTTTGTATATCTAGAAAAGAAAGAGAGTATGGCTTAAGTATAATGAGCAAGCAGGAAAATAATACAAATTAAGGCCAGACAGGGAGGTATGTTAAGGATATAGACCACAATAAGGAATTTGAAAGTAATGAATAAATGAACTAAATTATTAGACTTTCATTTTTTTGTAAAATGCAATTTAGTTCTAACTTCAAATTAAATTAAATTTTATTAAATTTATTGGGGTGACATTGATTAATAAGATTGTATAGGTTTCAAATGTACATTGATATGATACATGAATTGCATTGTTTGCCTAGCACCTGCAGTCAATTTGTTTTCCATCACCACATATTTGGCTCCCTTTAAATTTTTTAAAAATTATTTTATTATTATTTTTAGAGAGAGGGGAAGGGAGAGAGGCAGAGAGGGAGAGAGACATCAGTGTATGGTTGCCTTTCACCTGCCTCCAGCTACAGACCTGGCTGGAGACCTGGCTTTGGCAACCTGGTTATGTTGCCCTGGCTGGGAATCGAACCATTGACCTTTGGGTTCACAGGCCAGTGCCTTATCCACTGAGCCACTAGCCAGAGCCCTTTAAATTTTAAAAGATGACTTTTATCTTTGTTGTGTTCTTCACGAAGTCATCAATGAAGTCAGTTGGACCTAGCTTGGCAGATAGTAGCCAAGAGATGCCAAGATGCAGAGAAGAAACTGTTTTACTGGTGGGATCTTAGGTGTATTTGCACAACTGTATGGAACATTAATCTCGCCCACATTGTCTGACACAAGACAATTCTTTATCTTTTGCATCCAATTACTATTATTCAACAATTGAGGAAACAGAGTCAACAAGCTGCTTGCCTAGATTAACCAGTTAAAAAGATGCACACTTAAATTGTTTTTGAAAAATAAAGTCAATTGGAGAGCAACTTGGAAGCAAAGAAAAATAAACAAGTTACATACGTATATGCAATTCCACAATGATGATGTATTTGAACATACACATAGGGGTTGAAGATTAGCAGGTTGTTAAACAAAACAAAACACATTCCAAAGCTTCAAATTAAAATAAGTAGACTTTAAACTTAAAGCATTTTGATTTCAGGGGAAAAAGAAAAGATAGACAAATATACTCTTTAAGATATTTCCTGGAACACATCCCAGCATTTTATAAAAAGAGATTTTTCCGACAAGAATTTGAGGAAATTTCAAATTATCTATATATTTGATCATCAAGAAAGATATTGGTTTCCATATTTTAAAATAGAGAAACCAAGGCACTACATTATTATGTAGTATATACAAGTCACACAGAACAGAACATGAAATGAAAACTGAAGCCTCTTGATATCTAATATACGTTGGTTCACCATTATCATGGCAGATTCCATGATGGCAAGGCTCCTGTCTCATTGTCTTTAGTACCTACCACAGAGCATGCCATATAGTACCTGCTTAATAAATATTTGTTAAATGGCTAAGTAAACCTCTCTGCCCCAGACTCAGAAGTGCCACTTGCTCTTCATTTATTGTCTGGGGTTTCTTGCAATTGCCAATAGAGAACAATATAAAATTTGCCAATATCACTTGGGAAAAAAATGTATATATAGCAGTTGTGTGGATTACATTGTCCCAGTTAAGCTTTAGAAAATAAATTTCTTTTTAGACATCTGTTTGCTGAAGACTCGGGTTTTGTTAATGGTGGTATTTAAAAACCATTGTTTTTTAGTTGACATTTTCCCCTTTAACAAGGAATGAGCAAACCATGTGTTGTTACTCTTCTCTGCCTTTGTACTCATATAAGGGAAATTATGGCCTCTGGCATCTGCTGGTGAGGTGAGGGCCTCAATTAATCTCAGCTTGGCTGGACTGGTAATGCCTTTCCAAATCTTTGCATTCCATCAACCCCCAGTAGCCTTCTAGAGGGGTCTCATTATATCCCATGCTATAACCTACTTCGTTTATGTTTGGAGAACAGATGTCTCTATCAAAATGGTATAATCAAGCATATCTTCTAGTCTATTAACCCCTGCATGAAATCCAGGTTATTGACCTATCATCCAGATGCATATTCAGTATATATTCACCTACTATTAATATGTGGATCATGGTGCCAGGCATTGTTACACACTTTGCCTTACTTAATCCTCTCAATACCTTTATGAAATAGGTGTGATTCCATATTACAAATGAGTAAACTGAGACTCAAGTTAATGAGTAAAATGAAGTATGTATTTTGCATATAGTCATATGAATAGGTGTTTCAAGCTTCCAGAGTTATTGTTGCCTTGGCAACTATATCATTTTTCTAAAATTAAGTTTGTTGTATTCTTTTTATATTACTACAAAATTGATGCATATTCATGACACAAATATCTTAACATAGAAAGAAAATAGAGAAAAAAGGGGAAAAAAGGATGAAAATTAGCCATGATAAAAATCATTTAGAGGCAACTATATCTTGCTCTATGTCTTTCAGGGGTTTTTCTATGCCTATTTTAAGGGGTTACACTGTGGATAGTTTAATAATCCTATTTCCTCTACTAATAATTAGGATCATATTTTGTACCAATGAAATAGACTACCTCATAATTTTAATGCCTAATGTTCCATCTTATTGATATGATTGAAATTGATTTATTTAATCAATTTATTATACTTTTTAAGCTAGTTCCAATATTTTGGTACAACAAATTACACTACAATGAACTTCATTACAACTGTTTTTGCTCACATCCTTATTTACTTGAGATAAATGCCTAAAGTAGAATTTCTGGATCAAAAGGCATGTACATTTTGAAATATTTTTGATTTATATTCATTGTGTCTCTTAATATGAGCCTAAGAGTAAAGCCGCAGCTGGTAGAGTAATTTTTAAAAGAAGAAATATTGCCATGTTTCCTCTTCTCTTTTCTCTTAATTATCCTGCCCCCTTGTGATTTGTTATCATTCCCCAGACATCTCTTCTTCCAGTCATTTACAGCCTCTGCATTTATACTTTGCCAGGAATTTGCTCAAGACAGCCAAGAGAGCAAAGCTAAAACCTGACTTAGGTTTCTATGTGAATGATGATTGGTCACAGGTAGCCACAGAAATATAATTATTAGGATTTGGTAGCTGAAAAGATCTTTCTGAAACAGGTAATTCTGAGTCCAATAATTTAGCTATCTGATTTAATTCTACCTTCTATTTCTTCAGATTTATCTTTGTGATTTTGGGTCTTTCAGATGTCACTCTGCATACATTTAAAAATCATTAGACATTTTCTTTTTACATTTTTGTGAAGGAGAAAATGTGTTTGCACGTTGTTTACAAATATGATTCTGGTTAAGTGATTTCATCCCCAATGTTTAAATGCAATTGGGGCTTAAAACAGTCTGTAGTAAATAACATAATTTCAGTACTTGTAAATAGAGGCAAATAGTATATATTTGAGAATAAATTTGTTTCTTACACATGAAAGGAGTTTTTTGATGGTTTCATATCTCCATTAAAGGCCTGATTGCCCAGTGTCACAACCTTTCTTGGCCATTTTCTTCTGTTAATGGGAAAGTCTTTCCTTTTAAGCATATTAATAAATGAATGATAATAATGAAAGCATAGATTATAAAACACAAATCCAAAAATACTAGATACATTTTTATTGCCTCAGAGCAATTCTTATTACAATAAATGCTATTAAAATGCCATCTCTATGGAGAGACAAAGACAGCCAATCTGCAACTGAGGGCCCCTATAGCCCAGACTTACTACTGCTGGTATCTAACACAGCAGCATGCTTTGCCTCATCTGTTGTGGCAGGATTTTTTTTTTTTTAATTTTTATTCATTAATTTTAGAGAGAAGAGCAGGGAGGGAGGAAGAAAGGGAGAGAAACATCAATGTATGGTTACCTGTCATCTGCCTCCACCTAAGGACCTGGCTGGAGACCTGGCTTAAAACCTTGTTATGTGTCCTGACTGGAAATTGAACCAGTAACCTTTGAGTTTGCAGGTCAGCACCCTGCAGGATTTTGTATTCATCCAGATTTCCCATTTAGTTAAGAAAAATAGAAACTTTTTCTAAATTAAGGTTATCATATTTTTAAACTGTAATAGCATATAAAAATAAACAGTATAGAGTGTAAAATAAGCAAGATTTCTAGAAAATGTCCTTCACAACCATTTCTCCTTTTCCTTTCCCAGGATCAAATGTATGTTTTCAATTCTGGTCACCTTTCTCTGGGATGACTACAGTCATCTTGCAATCCTCCCTACATCCAAATGCATTCCACTACAATAAATTCTGTAGTTCAAGCAATGGCATAAATACCTAATCTATGGTATGTAACTGGCATACAAAAGTGAGAAATCATAAAGAAAACTGTAAAATTAAAATAGTTCAGGAATATGGCAATTGAATATGAGGGAGAATGCCTGATTTGAATGGATAAGAAAGAACAGTGTGTGTGCTCACCCTTGCACACAACACCACCCATTTACTCTGACTAGGTGGCCTATGCTAGGAAGAAGAGAGAGAAATAGAAAGAGAAGGGAGACAGACAAACAGAGACACACACACAGAGATTTGACTAGTTTCTTTGCCAAGTTTCTAAGCTAAGACTTATTTAAGGAGCAGCCACTTTAAAGAAACAGCTTAATACTTTGAACCAGTGTTTCTCTCATTTATGCCCAGTGCCCACCTCCCAGGGGGACTCAGGTAACCTTCTTCATCTCTGTAGTTAGTGCCAACCAACTTGCTTTGCTACAAGAGCCTGCAGCTGATATTAGTTGGGGGAAAAACAAAAGCAACCTAAATGGAAATAGCAGAAAATGTTCAGTGTCTCAACTGTTCATTGACCACTCTAGTTGCTCTCCTTAGAGACTTCTTTCATTCCAAGTCAAAGAAAGAAATGCGAAGGACATTGACTAGTTGAAGAACTTCAGCTCTGGATTGTCTTTACAACATTCTTGGTAGAGCTGTGTAGTATCTATTTCTGTGCATCTCTGTGTCTGTTTTTGTATTTAGAAGTTTAACCCTTTCCTAGAAAATGCAAGATAGGATAAAATGCTGAGGTCTTAAGTCAGAGAAAAATGAAATTGAAACAAAGTTCTATCATTTATTAGCTGTGAAGCCTACAGTACATACTCAACCCCTCCAAGCTTAATTTTCTCATCTGTGAATTTTGAATAATCCTAATACCTACTTCATAGAATTACTGTGAATTTTATTTTATTTTTAAAAAGGTTTTATTTACTCATTTATTTAATTTGTTAGTTTAGAGAGAGGAGAAAGAAGGGAGAAAGAAAGGGAACAAAACATCAATGTATGAAACAGCAGGTGGTTGCCCCTCACATGCCCTAATGGGGGACCTAACCAGCAACCCAGACATGTACCCTGACCTGGAATTGAACTGGCAACCTTTCAGTTTGTGGGATGGTGCTCAACCCACTGAGCCACACCAGTCAAGGCAAATTACTGTGAAATTTAAATGGTATAATCCCCATAGATTATGTACTTGGGCCCAAAGTAGGCATTTAATAAATTACTGCTGTTGTGGCTGCTGTTATTGTTATTATTATTGTTCTTATTTTCTTAGTCACTAAGAACATAAAATATGACTATTTTTTCAGTTCTCTTCCCTACTGTGTTAGAAGAGCAGTTAATAAAATTTTCTGAGTTATTAGAGGGTATATCTTATAATCAAATATTGAGCTGAGTAAGACTGCTAATTCATTGTCCCAATATTATACATTAGGTTAAGTTCTATTCCAGTTTCCTAGAAACTACTTATCTCTTGCTCAGAGTATCATAAACCTAGAACATTCATTCACCAAATGAGTCTTGAGTACCTGGTATATGTTGGGGATTATGCTGTGCTCTGCAGATATGTTTGCAAGAAGGATAGACATAATCCCTATCTTGGACATGTTCCTGGTTTAGTTTTGTTTATTAGGAGGTGGGGTGATGTGAATATATAGAGAGATGGATATAGTAAGTGCAATGAGAGATATTAACAGCAAGTGGTAAGAAAGTAAGATCATAGGATAGCCTGAGTGAAGTAACAATGTCACAAAAGTCTTTCTAGAATAATTGTTTCTAGGCCTATGTCTTAAATTATATAGATAAATTATGGAGAGAGGGAAGTTATTCCAAACAGACCTAGCAACATATGCAAAGATGTGGGCTATGAAAATATCAGAGTGCATAAAGAAGTAGTACAATTTAAGAATAGCAAAATGGGGAGAGAGGGAGGGAGAGTAGAACCCAAGCAGTAAATAGGAGCCAGATCATGTTCTTAGAACCTATTTTAATGAGTTAGTTTATTATTCTGAAAAATAGGGAATTTTGAACTAATGTAAACACCCTCATATCAGGGAGGAGAACACAGGGTGAGAAGGAAGAGGTGGTAGACGTGTATACTAATAAAGACACTATTAGGAGTCCAGCGTGAGGGAGAAAGCATGAGGCCTGAAAGTAGTAGCAATGGTATTAGAGAGGAAAGAACATGTTAAATAAAGTTTGAAAGTGAATTGACATGGGTAGCTGTTACATTTCTGATTGTTTCTTGTATTTTTAGTACAGTTTAGCAAATATGTGTGAGCACCCATGCATTGTATTTATACAGAATTGAAAAAGACACTATGTCTACGCTTACTAAAAGAGGAAATGAGACATACACAATATATCTAAATGTATGAGAGAAAGGCAGGGGTAGAGGTATGAACTAACTGCTGTAGAAATGGTGAAGAAAGCAGCATCACTTCTAGTTGTGGTGATTTGTCAAGTTAGACAGAAGCAAGGTAGAGATGTTGTCTAAGTTCACACAGACTGATACATAAATCAAAATGTCAGAGTTAAAAAAAAAATTTTGGTTACAAGAAATATTCCAGAACATTTAAATAATGTCTTATTCTCTGATTTACAAACATATGATAGCCATGGCTGGCGGCACAGTGGATAAGGCACCAGCCTGTGAACCCAAAGGTTGTTGGTTTGATTCCCAGCCAGGGCACATAACCAGGTTGCAAGCCAGGTCTCCAGCCAGATCCATAGCTGGAGGCAGGTGAAAGGCAACCATACATTGATGTCTGTCTCCTTCTCTGCCTTTCTCCCTTCCCCTCTCTCTAAAAATAATAAATAAAATCTTTTAAAAAAGGAAACATGATAAAGTAAGCTTGTTATTATTACCAGAAGGTCACTAGATGAGTATAGAACCAAAATCAGAAGAATTAACTGGATAGTCTTATTAGTTATGGTCTGAAAGTTCATGCCCCTCAAAGTTTATATGTTGAAAACCTAATGTCAATGGTTATGATGTTAGGAAATTGAGGCTTTGGAATATGGTTAGGTCATTTAGTCAGAACCCTCATGAATAGGATTAGCATTCTTATAAAAGAGTCCCCAGAGTGCTAATTTGTTCCTTTCACCAAAACCTGACCATGCTGGCATGCTAATCTGAAATCTCCAGCCTTCAAAAACTGTTTATTGTTTATAAGCTACCCAGTCTCTGGCATTTTGTTATAATAGCCCAAACAGACAAAGACCATTAGCATCTTTAGTTTCAGAAGGCCTTCCTGAAGCTGTGAGATCTAGAGGACAAATAAGCATCAGCCACACAGAGACCAAGGGAAAGAGTGATTCCTTGGAAAAGAAAACAGAACAATTGAAGGTCATGATGTGAGAAATTTCTCAGTTTTAACTGAAAAATAAAGTCTAACACATGGCTGGAGAGGAAAGAGTAATAGGAAGAGTAATGAGAGATGGACTGAACCTGAGAAGAGTTGTACACCATTGTAAGATTTTAAATGCCACTCTAAAAACAACTGCCATTTACTGAACTATTTTAAAGAAGGCCTGACCTAGTCAATCTTTTGTTTTGAGATCATGATGGCTACTGATTGAAGCAATGTTTGGATGTAAACAAGGGTGGAGGCAAAGAGACAAATCAGGAGGATCGGTGCAGTATTCTGGGCAAGAAGTAACAGTGAGTAGTGACAGGGAATATAGAGAAAAATATTTAGGTGGGAGAATCCACAACACTTGACAAATGATTGAATAGGGAGTGAAGTAAGTCTAAGGTGACTCCCATGTATCAGGCTTGAGCAACTATGGATGGTGATGCTATTTACTGGTATGGTAAGCACTGGAACAGAAAGAGTAATGGGATGAGAAAGATAACAAGTGCTGCTTGGAACAGATTGAGTTCCAGTTTCTTGTGTGGCATCCAAATGGAAATACCAAGTTGTCAAATGAATAAGCAGATCTTAGGGTTTGAGGTGAAGGGCTAGGGTGGTAAGCCCTATTTCAGAGACATGGCACAGTAACTACAGTCTCTTCAATTACTTCTACATATAGCTAATATCATCCATTTTGTGCTGATTGTTGTCATTGTCTCTCATAAAGGGTAATTTTGTCCCATGTTTTTTTACTGGTTTCATTAATTAAGAAATCCATTATGGAGAAGGTAGTAATTGATACGGACTTCTGAAAGGCAAGGATGGTGATGAAAAAAGGGTATTCTAGGCAAAAGGAGAAAGACAAAAAATAACAACTGATGGGGAAATATGAATCTCCCAAACTGACCATATATATGGAGAAAGAGAGAGAGATCGATTCAAGTTACTATGTGCCAAGGATTATGTTAGATTAGATACTGGTAAGATAAAATTGAATTAGGTATGGAATCTACATTCCTTTAAGAAGCCCTCCCTCAACTTGTAGGCTGAGTTACAAACACTTCCTCTGTGCTTCCTGAGTACCCTCTGCTCAGTCTTATTATTACACCTAACCACATATACTGAAAGTATTTGTTTCTTGTGTTAGGTTCATCTGCTATATAAAAAAATATCCTTCCATCTTCCTGTCTTATTCATCATGCTATCCAGATGTTTAACACAGTCATTAGTCATGGAGAATATTCAATAAATGTTTGTTTACATGAACTAAACTAAAACCTAGGAAGTTACAGTCTGGTGGAAAAAATGTGAAAGGTATAACTGGAAAGAAATGTATCACAGAGAGACCTCAATGTCATGAGAACTTATTGGAATTATATTGGTAGGCAATGGGTTATCAACAAGTTTTTGAGCCTGCTGTTAAAATAATCAAAGTATGTTTTGATAATATCGATCTAGTAGATGTTAGTCAAAAGGTACATAGCACAACCTGTTTGCACATATCTAGTAGGCACTCGCTAGATATTTACAGAACAAATTAATTAACATGGGAACAGAAAATAAGGGATAGATGCAACTATTAGCTAAAGAATTTGATGCAAACTTAGATACTCAGTAGCTCTTTAGAATATTTCTACCACCAACAGCATTATGTATATTTTATACTGCTGTAGTGTGAAACTGTTATAACAGGATCTCACTCTAGCAGCGCAAATTACTTTATTCACCACATCTCTTTTTAAAGGTTCTTTCAGTGAATTAATTCTAAGGAGATGATGTTATTTTGCACAATCTTGGGTTCTCAGGTCATTTAGCTGCATGATTAATACTTTATCAGGAGTCTGCATGCCATCGGGCAGCAGACCTATGCACTGAATGTTTCAATTTAACAAAAAGGAAATAGCTTTAATAGTAATTACTGTGTGTGAAAATTTTCAGGAGTGGGAGGCTGGTTATTATTAATCAAAATGGGCATCTTTCTGTTCTTTGTTATTTCATTGTGGATACTCCTAAACATTTGCATTTGATTATAACTATTGTGTAGCTGTCCTCCTTCTTCCTAACTTGCTCTTTGGTACCAAATATCGAAAACAATCTATCAGAATGTCGAAGCATTCTATATCCAGATTCCTTCAGCACAGAAGCACAGTGACAATATGTCAAGGTTATCTCTGGATCTAATTAATGTGTAGATCCAATTACTGTGCTATATTAGCTTGGTTTTCCTAAATCAAGTCTGTGGATCTATATTGCACCTAGCTGGGTTTTAGAACACTGCAATCAAATTGGTCAGTCAAATGGAATGGATAAATTGTAGTTAACAAATAAACAAAGAAAGAGAAGGGAATGCAATGTTCTCTTGCCTTGGGAAACCACAGACTTAAGCAACTACTATATTCTGGTGAATGCTGTTAAGTTTTCATTATGATGACATTGAATTTATTTGAAATCCATTAAAAAAATGAATAAATCTATTCTACCTGAAGGTTATTTTATGATGAAAACAAATAGCATTATTTTTCTAATATTGAAATAAGTGCTTCCACTCCTAAAATAAATGATTTATTTCAATTAAAGAAAATTGACATGTGCCTAATGCAGTTGCATTGTTTACAATTTATTTTATTTGGTTTATATAATTTTATCTCTGTCTTTATGAATGAAATTAAAGTTGGATTTTTATTTTTAATTATGCTTTGGTCTTGTAATTTGAGCAATTTCTACCTAAAACAAATCTTTGCTGGCTTTTGCTCATCAGTATTAAGAGCATTTACCTTAAGTGAGGCTAAGATGAAAAGCCACATGACTGCTTAAATTTACTGTAGTAAGCAGATTAGAAAATGCCCCTACATTCAAGCCGGAAAGCTAACCAAGAGAGGGACTACTGAAAATTGGGCTGAGTTTTTATAAGAGAGTATTCAAGTCTTTTAAATTGGAGATTGAGAAGTAAGGTTTTACTCTCTGATCTATGCATATGAAGTTAAATGCACAGTTGACCCTTAAACAATGCTGGGATTAGGTATGCTGATGCCCACACACTCAGTATAACTTTCGACTCCAGGAAAAATTAACTACTAATAGCCTAATGGTGATCTGAAGCCTTACCAATAACATATATATATATATATATATATATATCCAGAAAAGTATAAAGTATCCAGCCAATGTTGATATAATTAAAACAGGTTGTGTGGCCAATACTTTTGGGATATATATATATATATATATATATATATATATATATATGTAAACTAGAGAGCATGTTATTAAGAAACTCATAAGGGAAATACATTTACAGTATTTATTGAAAAATCTGCATATAAATGGATCCATGCAGTTCAAGTCTTGTTATTCAAAGGTCAACTATACATTAATATGTTAATTATGTGGAAAGAAATATGGGAAAGACCTAACTTAAAACAATGCAATTGGCTATCTATAGGAGATGTGTTGGAATGGGGTAGAAGCTATGGGGAAAATGAAACAGTAGAAGAAATGGATCTGTCAGGGGGCTATTACTCTGAGTATACTTTTTTGTAGAGTTCTGACATTAAAAACATGATAGTACCGCCCACTAGTGTGGCTCAATGGATTGAGCACCAGCCTGCAAACACAAGTGTTGCTGGTTTGTTTCCCAGTCAGAGCACATATCCAGGTTACAAGCCAGGTCACCAGTCAGGTCCCCAGCTGAAGACAAGTGAAAAGCAAACATATGTTGATGTTTCTCTCCCTCTCTGCCTCCTTCTCTTCCCCTCTCTCTAAAAATAATGAATAAAATCTTTTCTAAAAATTAAGAAAATAAAACCATGATAGTGTTTCACATAGTCAAAAATAAATAGTCAATAAGAATGAAAGAAGCCCTGGTTTGTGGCTCAGTAGATTGGTGCTGGCCTGTGAACCCAAAGGTTGCTGGTTCGATTCCCAGTCAGGATATATAACCAGGTTACAAGCCAGGTCTCCAGCCAGGTCCTTAGCTGGAGGCAGGTAAAGAGCAACTATACATTGATGCTTCTCTCCCTCTCTGCCTCCCTTCCTACTCTTCTCTTTGAAAATAATAATAAAATCCTTTTTAAAAAAATAAAATCCTTTTTTAAAAAAGGATTTTATTTATTATTTCCAGAGAGAAGGGTAGGGAGAGAGGCAGAGAGGAAGAGAGGAGAGATAGAGAGGGAGAGAGGTAGAGAGGGAGAGAGACATCAATGTGTGGTTGCTCTTTCACCTGCCTCCAGCCATGGACCTGACTGGAGACCTGGCTTGCAACCTTGTATGTGCCCTGGCTGGAGAATCAAACTAGCAACCTTTGGATTTGCAGGTCAGTGCCTTATCCACTGTGCCACCAGCCAGGGCTTAAAATCTTTTTTTTTTTTTTTTTTTCTTAATTAAAAAATCAAATGACTTTGTAAGTGTATAAAGAGAGAGAGAGAGGGAGAGAGAGAGAGAGAGAACTCAAGATGGAATATAAACCAAAATAAATGAAACTAATTGTATTTTAAATTAATAACATAATCAATTTGAATGGAAAAAGAAATAAAGAAACTCAAATAATGTTTGAGTACAGATTTTAACCACATACATTTGGGTAAAGCATAAAAGAATTATAAATAAATATTAACCTAGTTAAGTAGGTTTGTTTATGCACAGTGCTATAATTAGCATTTCTGTAAACCTTTTATGCATATTCTAGGAATGAACAAATAAGTAAATACATTGTGGATAATCAGAACCAAGGTCTCATTGTGGAAGGGAGAGGCCCTGTGGACTGAAAGTACCAGTATGAACATTTACTCATGGCTTTTAATTGTAGCATAGATTAGATGGTTAAAAAATGGATGAGTGGATAGATAGAAAATAGTACATGATAGATATATACATGATGATAGATACAAAGATGATACAAACATACACATACATACATGACATACATATGATTCCTAGCTTTGTCTGTTGAGAGGGCATAGAAAAACTATCCCATAATAATGATAAAAACTAGCCTCCAATCTTACTTTCTAAATATAGTTTTCTACTAAAAGGAAGCAGAACTTCTTGGAACTTATCCCAGAGTTGGGGCAAAGAAAGAAGTAAATGAGCCGTGAAACAATTTGTTGTGCCAAAAAAAAAAGACAAAGAAAAAAAGATCAAAGTAAGTGATCATTGATTAACCTATAGAACAAAAATAGGAATACATGAGTTGAAACAAATATAAATAAATGTTTGAATAAATACGTAGGAAAGAGGAGAAAGCTTTTTCTTATAGTGAAATTCAAAGTAATAAATGTAGAAGGAATAATATGGGGTACTGAAAAGAGCACATCCTCATTTCTGTGGTAATCTTTTAAAAAAATAACTCATAACCTCAGTCTAATCAAAGAGGAACAGCACATAAATACACATTGATAAATATTCCACAAATAATGGTCCATTTCCTTCAAAGATGTCAAGGTCATGAAAGACAAAGAAACGTTGAAAACTATTTTACATTAAAGACTAAAGAGACATAAGTAAATGCAATGAGGTGATTCTAGAGAAGATTCTAAGACAAATTTCTTTTAATTTTGCTAACAACTAACAAAATTTGAATAAGGTTTAGATTATGAAATAATAATAAAATATCAAAGTTAATTTCCTGATTTTCATGGTTATACATAGATATGTAAGAGATGAACTTTACTATTTTTTAAAGATTTTATTCATTATTTTTAGAGAGAAGGGCAGGGAGGGAGGAAGAAAGGAAGAGAAGCATCAACGTATGGTTGCCTTTCACACGCCTAGAGCTACAGACCTGGCTTTCATCCTGGTTATGTGACCTGACTGGGAATCAAACCAGCAACATGGGCTGCACTAATCCACTGAGCCACCAACCAGGCCTTTTAAGTAATATATATTGAAATAGGGATGAAGAATCATCAGCACTAAAAATTATTTTTAAAACATTCAAAAAATTAAAATGTATATTGATTCACACACATGTCTATATATAGACAAATGCTATATTATCTCATCTAATACAGGAGACTAATAAACAAACAAACAGACAAGCAGGAAGAAACCAGAGACATGGGAAAAGAAAAAATGGAGCAGAATGACTGTGACCAGAGGGGATGGGGAGGAGGTAGGAAGAGATGGGAAGAGAGAAGGGGTAGGGTTTAGATGAGGAGCTAATGTGAAAAATCCATGGACATGAACAAGGAAATTGGGATTGAGTGTGGGAGAAGGAAAGGGGGGCTGGGGAGAGCACTGGGGGGGAATGAAACAATTGTAATACAACATGAATAAATTAATTTAAAAAAATTAAAAACAGACAAGAAAGTGCAATGGGTGATTCTAGACAAAATTCTAAGACAAATTTCTTTTTCTATAAAAGATATTAGTGATACAACTAACAAAATTTGAATAAGGTTTAGATTATGAAATAATAATAAAATATCAAAGTTAGTTTCCTGATTTTGACGATTATATATAGATATGTAAGAGACCATCCTTATTTTTGAGAAATATATACTGAAATAGGGGTAAAGGAACATCAGAACTGTAACTTACTTTTAAAACATTCAAAAAATAAAAATGTATATTGATTAATATACATGTCTATATATATACAATTTTCACACTATCAATACAAAGATGGAAAAAATGTAATAATATAAGGGATTATCAGGGTGAAGTGAATATGGGAATTGTTTGTACTATATTAACAACTTCTCTATAAATCTGAAATTATATCAGGATAAAATGTCTAAAAATGTAAAAATCAAAATTTTAAGATGGGTGTACCCCAATGATTTACATCTGTATTAACAGGCTCTCTTTCAAATTTAAGGAATTGAGCCATAAATAAAATTAATTCTCACTGTCAGAGTAGTTTGAATTAAATCCTCTATGTCATATCATTAGTATAGGCACTATAAAAGGCCCAAAAAATACTATATTTGGCCCTGATCACAAGAGCCAGGCCTAATCTTTGCCCTTTTTATATAGGTGAAAATTTAACTTTCAAAGTGAATATAAAAATATAAATTTATTTCAGATTCTTCTACCATTTAGATGGACCTTTATTACTATGAACTTCCCTCTCAGTACTACCTTTGTTGTGTTCCATAGGTTTGACACAGTTTCTGATAATTTTCATTTGTTTCCAAAAACTTTGATTTCTTTCTTGATCTCATTATTAACCCATTCATTACTGCATGTTATTCAGTCTCCA
The DNA here is from genome assembly GCA_004026585.1 of Noctilio leporinus. Classification (NCBI taxonomy): domain Eukaryota; kingdom Metazoa; phylum Chordata; class Mammalia; order Chiroptera; family Noctilionidae; genus Noctilio; species Noctilio leporinus. The sequence continues at coordinate 20,985 of PVIW01007968.1, read as the reverse complement.
CAAATTAGAATGTTTTGTTTTTTTCCCTTGAGGTTGGTTTCTAGTTTCAAGCCATTGTGATCTGAGAAGATGCTTGATATAATTTCAATTTTCTTGAATTTGCTGAGATTTGTTTTGTTTCCTGCCATGTGATCTATCTGTTAAAATGTTCCATGTGTGTACATCAGAATAAACTCAAGATGGATAAAGAACTTAAATATAAGTCATGCCACCATAAAAGCTCTAGAGGAAAACATAGGCAGTAAGAGTTCTCCTAGGGCAATGAAAATAAGGGAACAAACAAACAAATGGGACTACATCAAATTAAAAAGTTTCTGCCCAGCTAAAGATCACATCAGCAAACTAAAAAGAGAACCAACCACATGGGAAAACATATTTGCCAGCAGTACCTCAGACAAGGGTTTGATCTCCAAAATAAATAAAGAATACATATGACTCAATACCAGGAGAACAGATGACCCAATTTAAAATTGGGCAAAAGAACTGAACAGACATTTCCCTGAAGAGAACATATGAAGGGCCCATAAGCATATGAAAGAATGCTCAACATCACTAGCCATCAGAGAGATGTAAATTAAAACCACAATGAGATGACACCTCACACCTGTCAAGATGGCAATCATTAACAAATCAATGAACAAGTTTGGCAAGGATGTGGAGAAAAGGGACCCCTGGTGACCTATTGATGGTAATGGAGACTGATGCAGCCACTATGGAAAACAGTATGTAATTTTCTCAAAAAACTAAAAACAAAACTGCCTTTTGACCCAGTGATTCCACTGCTAGGATTATACCTGAAGAACCCTGAAACACCAATTCAGAAGATTCTATGCACCCGTATGTTCATAGCAGTGCTATTCACAATAGCCAAGTGCTAGAAACAGCCTAAATCCCCATCAGTGGATGAATGAACCAAAATCCCTGGTACTTTTACACAATGAAATACTAGAAATAAAGAAGGAACTCCTACCTTTTGTGACAGCATGGATGGAGCATGATGATATTACGCTAAGTGAAATAAGCCAAGTGGTGAAAGATATGTCTCATATGATTTCACCTAATGCAGGAAACTAATGAACAAAATGAAGGAATGAGCAAAATGGAATGGGAGGCATGGAAACAAGGAAAAGACTGGCAGTGATCAGAGGGGAGAGGTTAGGGGTATAAGGGGGGAAAGAGGAGAAATTTTAGTAAAGGAACTGATATAAATGACTCATGTTCATAGACAACAAAATGGGGATTGACTGTGGGAGAGGAGATGTGGGGGATGGGGCAGGGGAGGACAATAGGGAGAAATGGGACAACTCTAATACATAATACAACAATAATAAATTAATTTTAGAATGTATACAATAAAACAACCAAAAATAAATACTTAATCATGCCTCCCATTCTTGAGGAGTCTTCTTGCTATCCCTAAGGACTTTTGGGACTTTCACTATTGAGTGTATCCTAATGCATACCTTTGGATCTTTCACTCCCTTACAAGAAACTAGGTAACTGAAGATTAAAGAAATCAGAGAGTTCTCTTAGGCCAGCACTAGGACAACTTTAGTCCTGGACTAAACATTTTCTCTTTTCAAGGAAAATTAATATTTGGAAAGGCAACATACTTTTTCAAGTGAAAATAAGAACAATAAAAAACAGAACTCATGTTCACCTCCTAATTTGGAAAAAGCTGGAAGTGGGAATGGGAATGAGATGGAGATAAGGGAATGAAAGGTGTGTCAGAATCATGCTATTCTGTTTTACCCATGAAACATGGATAGCCATAAGATAAATTGTAGACTATGCAAAATTGTCTTTCAATGTCCTCAGTCTTCCCTGCTCTTCAGGTAATATGTCTTCTCTGTTCTCTATCCAAACGTTTATAACATTCTCCATTTCTACTAAGGGATAAACAACTGATAAAAACTCAGTGAGATACCCTTCACAGGATCATTAAGATTTTAACAGATATCATTACCTTAAACCAAAAAGCTAAAACTCCAATAGTAGATTTCAAACATCTGACATCAAATAAAAGAGACCATGAGAAAGGAGGGAGATAATGGTTCTGGGTGTTTCCAATATATCTGATATGACACACTTCTATACAGGAGCAGCCTTGTCAACCAAAATGTCAGAAACACTTTCTATCTTAACACAATCTCAAAGCTCACTCTAAGATTAAATTACCCAAATTGGCAACCTGGCTTCTCAGCCCAAAGCCACTTTGGCTATAGATATATAAGGACTTTCAGTTAACTTACATTTACATAACGCTTCCATCTTTAGAAGCTCATTTAAAAAAATACCCATGGGAGCTTGAAACATAATATGTCATTTTAACAGATGGGTAATGTGATTCAAAGTATAGCACCATTGTTAGATAGTAAGCAAAAGTTAGCAACAGAATGACAAGTGAGGCTTATGCCTTTGCTTTCTATATATGAAAAGAAACCGTTTTACAAATGGACTTGGACTCTTTTCTGTGCTGTGCCTTTTGGGGAGCTGGTTTAAAACCAAGCTACCCAGAGCCTAGGTATCCGCATTTCATCTGAAATGTGATTTGCCTTTACATAGTTTACCATAATCTCTTTCCCAACTGGCCTGATATTCTCTCTTACTGATGCTGTAGGGAGGATTGCAATGCTGAGTGGAAGGTTGGACCAGATGGCTTCAAAGGGCCCTTCCAAATACAAGATTCTCTAATTCTCTGATTTAATTTTGATGATTCAATTTCATGACTTTGGCTATCATGAGATGAAATTATGTAGACACTGCCTTCCATCTGCCCTCAGCTATATGTCAACTTGTCTCTATCCAAATTCATCACATCAGTCAATGATTAGACACTCAATTACATGCAGTATTCTACAAAGTCCTAAAGCCTCTGACCCAAAACTATGAGTGACAATAACTGCAGGTATTATAGCAGAGATGGAAATATCAGGTTATCATAGCTTGAAGACACCAGGGAATGTATTGAGCCTTGTAATCCTCCATGTCTTTATTTCAATCCATGAAGCAAGCAATATTGACTGTAAATTTGTGTCCCTTATAAAGTCAGTATTATGAGAATGGGTTGATCGTCAAATAATAATAACTAACAATTACTGAGCCATTGTGTGCTTACTATGTACAAGGCTAGGTACTTTACACATATCAACTAACATTAATTTTCACAGTACTCTTATCAGGTAGAGAATAACATTATTGCCCTTACTTAACAGGTGAAGAAATTAAAATATGCAGAGTTTAAGTAATTTTTCCAGGGTTATGTAGTAAGTAGTAACATTGAGATTCAACCTCAAGCAACCTGATACTAGGCCTGTAACGTCCATTGTGCCACTGCAAGTATACAGGCCACTTGATAGTTATACTGTTTTCTGTAAAGTAATTAATCACCTAGCTGCTTCTAAAACTAAAGCCAAAAAAAAAAAAAAAAATGTGTCTCCTAATAAGTCACACAGTAAAACATCTTTAATGTAGTCTGGGAAGTTGTATCCCTCTGGACAAATCATCCTCTTCTCATAACTACTATTCCAGACTTATTCATTACCCTTCAACCTCCAACATTCTCATATGCTACCTTTAGAGGTAGAAAAAAGGGTGTCACATGTCAAATTATACATCTTCCCAACATTAGATAGTCCACCCAACCTCTCTGTGTGTTATCATCTTTTAGAGCTGACTCTTGCCTATGTTTTGTATCCTAACTCTCTCCATTTTTACAGGAATGTTATACCCTCAACTATACCTTTTCTAGTCTGTATATTTAACTTCCATCCCCTTAACTGAATCCTCCCTACTGATTTTCATATATTCTCAGCCTGTCTGATTAGAACAACTAAAACCTTCAATTGACCCCAGTTCCCTCTTCAGCTATTAAGCTATCTCTCTTCTCCCTTTCTTCTCTACAATTTCTTGAGTTGTTTATCTTTCCAGTTTCTACTTTTTTTCCCATTGCTCATTCAACTCACCCCAATTTGAGTCGCACTCATTACACTCTACCACATCAGCTTTATTATCACCAAGTACCTCCATCTAAATCCAGCACAGCTTTTTTTCCTCTTATTTATCCTTTAAGCAGCTTTTGACACTGTTGACTACTCCTTTCTTCTTGAAATATTCACCTTCCTTGGTTTCTTTTAGACCATGCTCTCCTAGTTTTCTGCATACACATCTAGCTGCATTTTCTCTCTTCTTTTCCAACTGCTTCTCCTCTATCAGCTATTATATGATCCTCAAGACTAGTATATACCTAGGAACATATTTAAAAAACTATTTTTCTCTTAAGTTGTTTAAAATACATGTGGCTTTAGCTGTGCAGATGCTTTTAATTTGATATATGCCTCATTTGTTTATTTTTCTTTTGTTCCCCTTGCACTAGGAGATATATCAACAAAAAAATTGCTATGTGAGATATCTAAGATTTTACTGTATGTGTTTTATTCTAGTATTTTTTTATGGTTTCACTACATACATTTAAGTCCTTATCCATTTTGAGGTATTTTTGTGTATGGTGCAAGTTGGTGGTCTAGTTTCATTTTTTTGCATATCCCAACATAATTTATAGAGGATACTGTCTTTGCTCCATTGTATGTCCTCATCTCCTTTGTCAAATAGCAGTTTATCATAAAGTGGATTTATTTCTGGGCTCTCTCTTCTGTTCTATTGACTTGGCACTATATCCTAAGAATCCTAAAGCATAGTACAAAAGAAAAATGTACACCCTTGTGTTCCTAGCAGTGCTACTTAAAATAGCCAATATGTGGAAACAGCCTAAGTGCTCATCAGTAAATGGGTGGCTAAAAAAGCCATGGTACACTTGCACAATGAAATACCATGTGCAGTAAGAAAGAAGGAACTTTTACTTTTTGTGGCAGCATGAACAGACCTAGAGAATATTATGGTAAATAAAATAAGCCAGGCAGTAAAAGACAACATAAGATCTCACTTACATGTAGAATCTAATGAACAAAATAAACTAATAAACAAAACAGAAACAGAAACACAGTTACATGGAACAGACTGACAGTTGCTATAGGGGAGTGACAGGAGCTGGATGAAAGAAGTTGAAGGGATTAACCAAAAAATAAACTGTATATGCATGATCCATGGACCTAGACAATGAGAGAATTGCCTAAGAAAGTGGAGAAGGGCTGGATAAAAGTCACAAAGGCAAATAAAAGTAGGGATAACTATAATAGCACAAACAATAAAAATAAATTAAAAATAAAATACATGTGACTATTTAAAGCAAAAATTATAGCCTTGTCTTGTGCCATTTGTATTTATGTAAATGTGATACTTATAACTAAGGGAGGTTAATGGATTTATGTGGTTTCAAGTTTTTACATTTGTCATGAAGTGGTATAATATTAACTCTAAATAGACTTAGAAGTTAAGGATGTATATTGTAATCTCTGGAACAACCATTAAAATAACCCAGAGATACAGCTTAAAAAGATGGATAAATTGAACTGAGTTTGAAAATATTCCAAAAGAAGGCAGGGAAGATGGAATTGAGGCACTGATAACGGAGAGGACCTAATAGAAAATAAAATGATAGGCCTAAGTGAAGCCATATCCATAATTATAGAAAATATTTATTTTGAGTAAGTATAATTTATCAACCTTTGCCTTTATGGATCAGTCTATTTTTTTGTGCTTCTTTAAGTGGTATAGCTCAGACTTATATTCAGGACTAACTCCAAACTCATTTTTACATCAATTATGTTGCCTTCAGTATCTGTGTTCCAGGTGATCCATGCTTAGTTTTCAGCAGAGAGATCTAATTGCACAAGAAATCCACAAAAATAAAACTCCAGGCTTCCATATGAGATAAGAAATCTTAAGATATCTGAAAGACCTAACAAGTCTAATAACACAAGGAACTGCTCCTGTCCTTGGAAATGTCTCAGTACCCCATGGCCAAGGAATGATAAAGTTCTGTAACCAGGACAAAGACATTGACAGTGTTGATTTTCTCCTTAGGATTCTGAAGAACAAGAACTATATGCCCCTACAGCAGCACCAGCCTTACTCTAATCATTGATCCTTGAGATATTCAGACAGATTAGCTCAAGTTAAATTAAAACAATCAATGAAACCCTTGTATGTGGAGATTTCCTGCTGTCTTGGCCTTCTCCTCCATCCTGATACTGCCTCTTGTTAACATCTTTAAGCCATCTATTTGTAAGTCCATTCTGTTAAACTAATTAACAATCACTCCAGGACTTCTGATTTCTCTTTTCACCCTAAATTTCAAAGTCTTTCTGTATCTTGTATCCGTGATAACAAATAGCATTTACTCCTGTGACTTTTATTTGACTTCCTTATGTATAACTTACCCTGTAACATATTGAAATGTTTTACCTCCCTCTTAAACCTTATGCACCCCTTTACAGAGTCAAAAAAAAAAAAAAAAAAAAAAAAAAAAAAAAGACCTATAAGTTCCAAAAATTTTGGTCCCCATATCTCAGTAATACTTGACATTGTTGACCATTTCTTTCTTGAGAAATTATTTTCCTTTAGTTTTCTTTGTACCCATCTTCTGCATTTCCTCCTGCTTCCTTGTCTGCACCTTCTCAATTGTCCTTACAGGTTCTTTGCCCTCTGTGTCTCAGTTAGATAGTGGTGTTTATTTCAGTTAGTTTTAAATTTTCTGCTTTTCTCAGTGCACCAATTTCAAATAGGGCTACAATTACCCCCATTAGCTGCCAACATCACCTATATTATGGTTTCCCTCACATCTTTCTCTCCATTCTTAATCTCTTCTCTAGAGTTCCGGCAAGATGGCAAGGAGTAAGTGGAGCTACATCAATCTCCTTCCAGGTCTATTAGAATTACTTTTTTGGAGAAAAAGTCAGCTGGAATTACCTACAAAACACCAGCTGGAAAGAGGTCCTATAACCACAAAGGAAACAGAAGAGGGCACTTATTCACAAAGTGACTAGTAGGGATCTCAGAAACATGAGAGGGCTGGCTGGGCCCCCACCAGAGGCAGCAGCTGGAGGAAGCCAAGGGCTCCACCTGAGAAGGGTGAGTTCTGGTCCCCCAGCTGGGTGTCCCAGCCTCCAGCAACACTGCAGAGAGCAGAGAAGCATCCAGCTGAGAAAAGCAGAAAGCGTTGGAGTTTGCTGGCCTGAGAAAGCACTGAAGACAGAGAACTACTACAGTGACCAACGAAAATACATTGGCACCCACCTACCCTGGGCTCCAGCAGAGGGAGGGCAGAGAAGACTGGAGATGTGTGGGGAGAGTTTGCAGAGGTGGTTTGGAGAAGAGAACTGGGGAAGCAGCTGTGGGGATCCTGGTGCTGACTCATTGCCCACACCTCAAGTGGACTGCACTGCTCCAAGCAGCTTCTGTAGGATGGTACTCATAGCCCCGCCCACTGGAAGTAATCTGTCCCACCCAGTGCTGCCTGAGCCTGACCCCTGATAACAACTCTGATTTACATCTAAATAAACCTCTCCTGCCCTGCCCTGTCTAAGTATACATACAATAGTTGGCACCTGAAGATGTATTTATCGCCCAGCAGTACCTGGGCCTTGCAGCTGATTACAAACTCTCTGACTTACAAATGGATCAGTCAGTAAGCCCCTCCCAAAGTGGCCTGTAAGTATGGTGGCTGATAATAGAGTCATTGGTTTGCAATTGAGTCAGTCCTTCTCACTCGGCAGAGCCTGGGCCTGGTGGCTGATTATAAACCCTCTGCCTTATAGCTGGGTCAGATAGTCAACCCCCAAACAGTAGCAACAGCCTGATGACTGATCATGAATTCATTGGTTCAAAATTGAGTTGGTTTGTCCCACCTACTGGCCTCTGGGCCTGGCAGGTGATCACGATCACAAAATTATTGGATTAAAATGGAATCTTTCAGTCTACACCAGTGGCCCCTTAGTCTGGCAGCTGATCACAGATTCACTGGATTACAATAGAATCTTTTAGTCAAGCCCAGAGACACCTGAGCTTGGTGGCTAATCACAGATTCATTGGATTACAATTGTACCATGCTGTCTTGCAGAGCACCTCCTGAGCCTGGTGGCTGATCTCAGATTCACTGATTCACATCTGAATCTGTCCCACCAGACAGCTCCTGAGCTGGTAGCTGATCCACTGGATTACAATTGAACCTCATTAACAAGCACAGCAGGGCCTGAGTTTGGTAGCTGATTCAATGATTTACAACTGAATAATTCTGTCACCCTAAGCAGCATCTGAGCCTGGTGGTGAATCACAGATTGATAAGATTACAACTAAAGGAATCCTTCCAGCCTAGCAGTCCCTTGGCCTGGCAGCTGATCACAGTCTGATTGGATTACAATGAAACCTAAAACTGGAGAGAAAAAGAAACAGTCCACCACCAAAAGGAAAGAAGAAATCTCCAGAAAGATGACTAAATGAAACAGAGGCAAACTATCAGATATGGACTTCAAAATAATGATAAAAGAAAAGCTCAATGAACTCAGCATGATCAAAGAAAACTACAAACAACTCCAGGGGTAATACAAACAAGGCCAGGTAAACTAAGAACTCTAGAGAAGCTACCAGGAACTTACTGAGAACTACACCAGCATTTAAAAGAATGTAGAAACTATTGGTAAGAGCCAAGAGGAAATGAAGGGTACAATTTCTAAATTGAAGAACACAGCAGAAGGAATCAACAGCAAGCTAGAGGAAGCAGAAGATCATATAAACAAGCTGGAGGACAATGGAGAAAAAATATTCTAAGACAGTAAAACAGAATGAAAAAGTCTAAGCAAGAATGAAAAAGTTTTAAGAGAGCTGCAGGACAACATGAAATGCAATAATACCCATATGATAAGGATACAAGAAGGAGAAGAGAAACAAGAAATGGAAGACCTGTTCAAAAAAGTAATGATAGAAAACTTGCCTAACATAATGAGTGAAAATGTTACCCATGTTCAGAAAGCATATAGGGTTTCAAAGGGGATGAATCCAAACAGACCCACTCCAAGATACATAAAATTAAAATGGCAAATTTCAAAAACATAGATAGAATCCTAAATGCATCAAGAGAGAAACAGCAAATGACATATGAGGGGGCTCCAATAAGGTTATCAAATGATTATTCAATAGAAACAATACAATACAGGAGGGAATGGCAAAAAATATTTCAAGTCATGGGAAACAAAGGCCTGCAACCAAGAATACTCTACCCAGCAAGGCTCTCATTCAAAATGGAAGGAGAAATAAGGAGTTTCCCAGACAAAAGAAGACTAAAAGAATACATCTCTACCAAACCAGCATTCTATGAAATGCTAAAGGGTCAGCTTTTAAAAAAATGAAGAAACAGAGAAGACAGAGAGGAACATAGGTACAAAGGGAAAAAGTGGCAATAAAAAAGTATCAATCAATAATAACCTTAGATCAAAGATGGCTACAGAGTAGAGAACAGTGCTGATGGTGTTCTTGAATACGAGAGCAGCTAGAGGACAGGATAGGGAACACAAGACATCTTCAGGTCCCTAAGAATTGGAGCGGTCAGCATCTGGACACAGAGGAGCACAGCCCAGGGGAAGTGGAGACCTGCAGGAGAGTAGGTGAGGCGGTTCTGAGATCGGCTCAGGGCAGGGGCAGATCTACCCAGAGGGGCGCATTTAACTGAAGCAGATCCAGGTTCCCAGGTGACTAGAAATCTGAACAGTGAAGCATAGGCAGCAAGGGCAAATGCCGGAGGGAACAAGGAATTGAACTCTTGCAGGGGAGGGACTGTGTGAGAACCTTGCCCCAGTAACAGGGAGAGGAAGCTCCTCACAGGGCTAGAGGTGGAGGAGAAGAGTCCTGTGGGGAGCAGGAGCGGGGGAGCAGGGAAGTGCACCAGCCAGGGTGGCGAGAGGGCCGAAAACAGTGCTGCTGGACCACCGGGGAAACAGCAGCTAGAAGCCCCTGCGAGGGGGGAGGCCCAGCCCTGCGCACCCACACAGGCCCCCAGGCACCCGCGGAAACTCCAAACTGCGAGTCCAGAACTAGTAGATGGGGCAATTGACCCGCCAATTGCTGGGAAAAAGGCCACACTACAAACGCCCAGGGAGCAGCGCATCACAGAGGCCGCTGAAAGGACTCTTCAGAGAGCTGGTTGGCTTGGAGGATTGGCTCTCACCTGGGGGAACTGGGCAGTGTTGGCAGACCCTGCGCACTGTTGGCGGTAGGGGGCTGCCTCCTACTGAAGCTGCGGGGGCAGGGCCAGTCATCACAGCAACCAGTGAGGTTGCAGGCTTCCCTGCAGGGGTGCCAGGTGCCCATCACAAGCAGGAAGCTCCACCAGGAGTTGGAGGGGACACCCTGCAGGCCCCAGAATACCGGCAGCCCTAAAACACAGCTAGGCTACTGAAGGCCCAGCCTACCTGGGGGCTGACACTCAGAATCAGCCCTGACTGGGACAATCATAGGCCCTGCCACTCCAAGACCAACTAGGCTGTAGACTGCAGAGACCTGACCAAGAAAAAGAGGCAGCCTCAAGAAATGGATTGCTGCTAATCTCAAGCACCTTAGTTATACCGAGAGCTATGAAATTAATCCCCAACATATCCTTTTCAAAAGTTCCTACCCACATATTTTTAATCCTACCCTATCTCAATCCACCTAAATACACAAGACCCTCCCCCTACTCTTGATTTAAAGTCTACTCACTCTCTGGCTACAACACATTCCCAGTCCTCAATCTAAGTATTCCTCTCTTCCCCAGCTGCCAAACCTAAACCCTTTCTTTATTCTTTTCTTTCTTCCTTTTTCTTTTTTCCCTCCTTTTTTAAATTTTTCTTTTCTTTTCTTCCTGTTAAAACCCACAGATCCTGGTTCCACCTGGACCAATCAGAGATCATAAAGGGTGAACAGACACCTAAACCCTTCCTTTATTAATATTGGGGTGATTTTTGTCTAGTGAATTTTTCACTTTTTTTTTTTTTTTTAAACATGCTATCTCTGATGTAAGCCAAGAGGTCCCGGCTCCACATGGACCAATCAGGGATCATTAAGGGTGAACAGCCATCTAAACCAATTCTTCTTATTATTATTATCTTTTTTATCTTTTTTCTTTTATTTCCTTCTTTTTTTTATTTTCATTTCTTTCCTGCTAAAAGCACACATTTCCAGAATACAATCAGAGAGCCCAAATAAAGGACACACCAAGAACAACAAGTGGAGAAAATCTGGGAGTATGCAACATTGAACTTCACAAATCTCTAATCACAGAAGGGTGCTCAACTAAAGCAAGGAAGCAAAGCAGGATAATCCAAGGAAAAAAACAAAAAAATAAAAAGCAATCAACAAAAGACACCCAAAATGGGGGAAAAAAAGAATCAGTCCATCACCAAAAGGAAAGGAAGAATCCCCCGAAAGACCATCAAATGAAACAGAGGCACCTGAAATATCAGATAAGGAATTCAAAAGATTTATGATAGAGAAGCTCAATGAGCTCAGCCACATCAAAGAAAACTAAACAACTCCAGAAGAACTACAAAGAACTCGAGGGAAGCTACGAGGAACTTACTGAGAGCTACAACAGCGTGAAAAAGGACATAGAAACTATCAATAAGTGCCAGGGGAAAATGAAGAATATAATTTCTGAATTGAAGAATACAGAAGAAGGGATCCACAGTAGGCTAGAGGAAGCAGAGGACCAGATCAGCGAGTTGGAGGATAATGCAGACAAATACTCCAAGAGTAGAAAAGAATAAAAAAAGGCTGAACAAGATTGAAGAGGGTTTAAGAGAGCTGCATTACAACATGAAATGTAACAACATCCATATCGTAGGGATACCAGAAGGAGAAAAGAAACAAGGACTGGAAAACCTGTTCAAAAAAGTCATGATAGAAAATTTCCCTAACATGATGAGTGAAATGATTAATCAAGTTCCAGAAGCACAGAGGATCCCAATGAGGATCAACCCAAACAAACCAAGACCAAGGCACATTATTATTAAAATGGCTAATTTCAAAGACAAAGAGAGAATCCTAAAAGCATCAAGAGAGAAATGACAAATAACATATAAAGGGGTTCCAATAAGGCCATCAAATGATTATTCAACAGAAACAATTCAAGCCAGAGGGAATGTCAAAAAGTATTTCAAGTCATGGTAAACAAAGGCCTGCAACCAAGAATACTCTACCAAGCAAGGCTCTCATTCAAGATAGGAGAAATAAGGAGCTTCCCAGACCAAAAAAAAAAAAAAAAGAAAACTAAAAGAATACATCTCTACCAAACCAGCATTGCAAGAAATGCTAAAAGGTCTGCTTTAAAAATAAATACATAAATAAAAGGAAGAAACAGAGAATACCAAAGAGGAATACACATACAAAGGGAGAAAATGGCAGTGAATAAGTATTGATCAATAATAACCTTAAATGTAAATGGATTCAATTCACCAATCAAAAGACATAGGGTAGCCGAATGGATAAGGCAACATGACCCACATATATGCTGTCTTCAACAGACCCACCTCAGAACAAAAGATCAACACAGATTGAGAGTGAAGGGATGGAAAAATATATATCAAGCAAATGGACATGGAAAAAAAAAAAAAAAAAAAAAAAAAAAAAAAAAAAAAAAAAAAAAAAAAAAAAAAAAAAAAAAAAAAAAAAAAAAAAAAAAAGCCGGCGTAGCAATACTGACTTCAGACAAAACAGATTTTACAATGAAGGCCATAAAAAGGGAAACAGATGGATATTTCATAGTACTTAAGGGAACAGTCCATCAAGAAGAAATAACTCTCTGATAAACATATATGCAACCAACATAGGAGCTCCAAAATATATAAGGAAAATCTTGGAAGACTTTAAGAAAGACACAGACAGTAACAAACTAATAGTAGGGAATTTTCATACCCCACTATCAACAATTGACAGAACTTCCAAACAAAAAATCCCCAAAGATGTTGAGGCATTGAACAACACTCTAGAGGAAATGGACCTAACTGATGTATACAGAGTCTTTTACCCCAAAACAGCAAAATATACATTCTTTTCAAATGCACGTGGATCATTCTCTAAGATAGACCACATGGTATGGCACAAGACAAACCTCCACAAATGCAGGAAAATTGAAATCATACAAAGTATATTCTCAGATCACAATGGCTTGAAACTAGAAACCAATCTCAAGGGGAAAAAAAATTATCGAACTCATGGAGACTGAATAACATGCTTTTAAGCAATGAAGTGATTAACAATGAAATCAAAGATAAAAGTTAAAAGTTTCTTGAAACAAATGACAATGAAGACACAACAGCCCAAAACCTAGGGGATACACCAAAGGCAGTTCTCAGGGGAAATTTATAGCAATTCAGGCCTTCTTAAAAAGGTCGCAAGAAGTTTATAAAAACAACCTAACCACAAAGCTTCAAGAACTAGACGAGCATCAACAAACAAAGCCCAGAGCAAGTAGAAGGAAGGAAATCATCAAGATCAGAGCAGAACTAAATAACTCAGAGATTCAAACTACAATTTGAAGAATCAACAAGTCCAGGAGCGGGTTCTTTGAAAAAATTAACAAAATTGACAAGCCTTTATCTAGTCTCATCACGAAGAAGAGAGAGGACCTAAATAAACAGAATCAGAACTAAACGAGGAGAAATCACAACTGATACCTCAGAAATACAAAAGATTGTAAGAAATTACTACAAACAACTCTATGACAAAAAATATGACAACCTGGATGAAATGGACACAATTCTGGAAATGTGTCATCTACCAAAACTGAACCCAGAAGAAGCAGAAAGCCTGAATAGGCCAATAACAACGAGTGAAATTAAAAATGTAATCCAAAATCTCCCAAAGCACAAAAGCCCTGGACCAGAAGGCTACACAGGTGAATTTTACCAAACATTTAAAGAAGAACTAACTGCTATCCTCCTAAAACTATACCAAAAAATACAGGAAGAGGGAAGACTCCCAAACTCTTTCTATGAGGCCAATATTATTCTAATCCCAAAACCAGGGCAAGACACAACTAAGAAAGAATGCTACAAGCCAATATCTCTGATGAAAATAGATGCTAAAATTCTCAACAAAATATTGGCCAATCGGATTCAGCAGTATATTACAAAGATCATACACCATGATCAAGTGGGCTTCATCCCAAGGATGCAAGGATAGTAGAACATTCGTAAATCAAAAAATGTAGTACACCACATCAACAAATTGAAAGATAAAAACCATATGATCATATCAATAGATGCTAAAAAATCATTTGATAAAGTGCAGCAACCATTTATGATAAAAACCCTCAGCAAAATGGGAATAGAGGGAGCATACCTCAACATCATAAAGGCCATCTATGAGAAACCTGAAGCCAACATCATACTTAACAGACAAAAACTGAAAGCTTTCCCCTGAAGATCAAGAATGAGAGAAGCCTATCCACTTTGTCCACTTTTATTCAACATTGTCTTGGAAGTTCTACCTATAGCCATCAGAGAAGAAAAAGGAATCAAAGGTATTCAAATTGGAAAGGAGGAAGTCAAACTGTCATTATTTGCAGATGATATGATAGTGTACATACAAAACCCGATGGGCTCCACCAAAACCTTACTTGACCTAATAAGCAAATTTAGCAAAATAGCTGGGTATAAAGTCAATATCCAGAAATCAAAAGCATTTTTGCATACCAATCATGAAACAACAGAAATAGAAGCAAAAAAAAAAAAACAAATCCCATTTACCATAACAACCAGAAAAATAAAGTACCTAGGAATCAACTTAACTAAGGAGGTAAAAGACCTGTACTCAGAAAACTACAGAACAATGAATAAAGAAATCAAGGACATACAAATAAATGGAAGCATATACCATGTTCATGGATGGGAAGAATTAACATCATTACAATGTCCATACTACTCAAAGCAATCTACATATTCAATGCAATCCCAATTAAAATACCAATGACAGACTTCACAGAAATAGAAAAAATATTTCAAAAATTTATATGGAGCCAAAAACACCCACGAATAGCCACAGCTATCATGAGAAAGAAGAACAAGGTAAGAGGAATCACAATACCGGACTTCAAACAATACTACAAAGCTACTGTCATCAAAACAGCCTGGTAATGGCATAAGAATAGACATATAGATCAATGGAACAGAATAGAGATCCCAGAAGTTAACCCAGGACTCTATGGTCAACTAATATTTGACAAAGCGGGAAGGAACTTCAAATGGAGTAAAAACAGTCTCTTCAACAAATGGTGTTAGGAGAACTGGACAGCAACATTCAAAAAGATAAAACTAGAGCACCAACTTACAGCATACACCAGAATAAACTCAAAGATGGATAAAGGATTTAAACATAAGCAGTGCCACCATAAAGGTACTGGAGAAAAATATAGGCAGTAAGCTTTTGGATATCCTACATTGAAATATGTTTACTGATACTTCACCATGGGCAAAGGCAATAAATGAACGAATCAACAAATGGGACCATATCAAATTGAAAAGTTTCTGTTCAGCTACAGAAAATATCAGCAAAATTCAAAGGGAACCAACTGTATGGGAAAACATAATTGCCAATGATACCACAGACAAGGGTCTGATCTCCAAAATATATAAAAACTAATGCAACTCAACACCAGGGAGACAAAAAGCCCAATTAAAAAATGGGCAAAGGACCTGAACCCACAACTCACTGAGGAAGATATACAAAGGGCCCAGAGGCATATGAAAGAATGCTCAACATCACTAGTCATCAGAGAGATGCAAAAGAAAACCACAATAAGATACCACCTCACACCTGTCAGAATGGCAATCATCAACAAATCAACAGACAACAGGTGTTGGCGAGGATGTGGGGAAAAGGGAACCCTCATGCACTGTTGGTGGGAATGTTGGCTGGTGCAGCCAATGTGGAAAACAGTATGGGGTTTCCTTAAAAAAACTACAAATGGAATTGCCTTTTGATCCAGCAATTCCACGACTTGGACTATACCCAAAGAACCCTGAAATACCAATTCATAAGAACCTATGTACACCTATGTTCACAGTAGCACTATTTACAATAGCCAAGTGCTGGAAACAGCCTAAGTGCCCATCAGTGGATGATTGGATCAAAAAACTTTGAAAAAAAAATAACTTTGGTACATTTACACAATGGAATTCTATATAGCAGAAAGGAAGAAGTATTTGTACCCTTTCCAACAACATGGATGGAACGGGAGAGTATTATGCTTAGTGAAATAAGCCAGTCAATGAAGGACAAATATCATATGATCTCATCCATTACAGGACAATAATTAACAAATCTAACAACAAGCAAAACAGCACCAAATATATGAATACAGTAAATAGTCCTTCAGTGGTCAGGGGGAAAAGTGTTGGGGGGAGGGGGGAGGCAGAGGTAAGGAAGGGGAGCAGCTTAGACAAGAACCTAGTATAAAGGAACCATGGACATGGACAACAGGTGGGATTGACATTGTGGGGAATGGGTGGGTGGGGAGGGGGACAGAGGGGAGCTAAAAGAGGATGGATGTAATACAACAGCAATAAAATAATAAAAAAAAAGAATTGGTTTAATTGAAAAAATATATAAATAACCTTAAATGTAAATGGATTAAGTATGCCAATGAAAAGACATAGAGTAGCTGAATGGATAAGAAAACATGACCTATATATACGCTGTCTTCAAGAGACCCACATCAGAATAAAAGATCAACACAGATTGAAAGTAAAGGGATGGAAATATATATATATATATAGGAGATGGACATTAAAGAAAGGTTGGAGTAGCAATACTTATTTCGGACAAAATAGATTTCACATGAAGGCCATAAAAAGAGACAATGAAGGATATTTTATGATACTTAAGGGAACAATCCATCAACAAAAAGAAATAACTCTGGTAAACATATACACACCCAACATAAGATCTACCAAATATGTAAGGGAAATCTTGGAGGGCTTCAAGGATATAGACAGCAAAACACTCATAGGAGCAGATTTTAATACCCCATTATCAACAATGAAAAGATCTTCCAAACAAAAAAACACCAAGGATATTGTGGGTTTGAACAACACTCAAGAGGAAATGGACCTAACTGATATATACAGAACTTTCACCCCAAAGAAGCAAAATGCATATTCTTTGCAAATGCACATGAAACATTCTCTAAGGTAGACCACATACTAGGTCACAAGACAAACCTACACAAATACAGGTAAACTGAAATCATACCAAGCATCTTCACAGATCAAAACGGATTAAAACTAGAAACCAATCTCAAGGGGAAAAACTGAAAACACTCTAACTCATGGAGACTGAATAAATAAGGAATATTATAAATAAGGAATGGGTTGACAATGAGATCAAAGAAGAAATCAAAAAAATTTTGGAAACAAATGACAATGAATACAAAAGAGCCCATAACCTATGGAAAACAGCAAAGGCAGTCCTCAGAGAGAAATTCATAGCAATAGAGAACTACATATAAAGGATAGAAGAAGGTTATACAAACAGCCTAACCATGAAAGTGCATGAACTAGAGAAGCAACTACAAAGAAAGCCCAGAGCAAGTAGAAGGAAGGAAATCATCAAGATCAGAGGAGGACTAAATAACTTAGGGACTCAAACTACAATTTGAAGAATCAATAAGGCAAGAGCTGGTTCTTTGAAAAAATAAACAAAATTGACATGCCTTAAACCAGAGTTGTCAAGAAAAAAAGAGAAAAGACCTGAATAAACAGAGTCAGAAACCACAGAGAAGAAATCACAACTGATACCTCAGAAATACAAAGGATTGTAAGAAATTACTACAAACAACTATATGACAAGAAATTTGACAACCTGGCTGATATGGACCAATTTCTGGAAATGTATAATCTACCAAAACTGAATCCAGAAGATGCAGAAAGCCTGTATAGACCAATAACAAATAGTGAAATTAAAAAAGTAATCAAAAATCTCCCCAATAGCCCTGGACCGGATGGCTACACAGCTGAATTCTACCAAACTTTTGGAGAAGAACTAACCCCTATCCTTCTCAACCTATTCCAAAAAATCCAAGAAGAAGGAAAATCCCAAACTCTTTCTATGAGGCCAATATTCTAATCCCAAAACCAGGTCAAGACACAACCAAGAAAGAAAATTACAGGACAATATCTCTTCTGAACATAGATGCTAAAATTCTCAACAAAATATTGGCCAACCAGATCCAGCAATACATTAAAAAGATCATACACCATAATCAAGTGATTTTCATCCCTGAGATTCAAGGGTGGTACAACATTCACAAATCAATAAATGTAATACACCACATCAACACATTGAAAGAGAAAATCCATATGCTTCTATCAATAGATGCTGAAAAAGCATTTAATAAAGTACAGCAACCATTTATGACAAAAACACTCAGCAAAATGGGAATAGAGAGAGCATACCTCAACATCATAAAGGCCATACCTAACAAACCTAAGGCCAACATCATACTCAATGAGCAAAAAGTAAAAGTTTTCCCACTGAGATCAGGATCAAGACAAGGCCATCTACTTTCTCTACTTCTGTTCAACATTGTTTTGGAAGTTCTAACCATGTCTATAAGAAAAGGAAAAGGAATCAAAGATATCCAAGTTTGAAAGAAGGAAGTCAAACTGTCATTATTTGCAGATGATATGATAGTGTACATAGAAAACCTGATAGACTCCACCAAAAACTTACTCCACCTAATAAGCAAATTTAGCAAAATTGCTGTACATAAAGTCAATATTCAGGAATTAAATGCATTTTTGTATTCCAATAATGAAACATCAGAGATAGAAGTGAGAAAACAAATCCCATTTACCATAGCAACAAGAAAAATAAAGTACCTAGGAATCAACTTAACTAAGGAGGTAAAAGACCTGTACTCAGAAAACTACAGAACACTGAAGAAAGAAATTAAGGAAGATATAAATAAATGGAAACATATACCATGTTCATGGAGTGGGAAGAATTAACATCAGTAAAATGTCCATACTACCCAAAGCCATCTATAGATTCAATGCAATCCCAATTAACATTCCAATGACACATTTCACAGACATAGAAAAAATATTTCAAAAATTTATATGCAGCCAAAAACACCCACAACTAGCCACAGCAATCTTGAGAAAGAAGAAAAAGCTTGGCGGAATCACAA
The DNA here is from genome assembly GCA_004026585.1 of Noctilio leporinus. Classification (NCBI taxonomy): domain Eukaryota; kingdom Metazoa; phylum Chordata; class Mammalia; order Chiroptera; family Noctilionidae; genus Noctilio; species Noctilio leporinus. The sequence continues at coordinate 1,868 of PVIW01007968.1, read as the reverse complement.
TACTGGACATCAAACAGTAGTACAATGCTACTGTCATCAAAACATTCTAGTACCAGCATGAGAATAGACATCTAGATCAATGAAACAGAATAGAGAACCCAGAAATAAACCCAGGACTCTATGGTCAATTAATATTTGACCAAGGGGGAAGGAATACAAAATGGAGTAAAAACAATCCCTTCAACAAATGGTGTTGGGAAGACTGGACAGCAACATGCAAAAAAAATAAAACTAGACCACCAACTTACACCATACACCAGAATAAACTCAATATGGATAAAGGACTTAAACATAAGCAGTGCCACCATAAAGGTCCTAGAGGAAGATATAGTCAGTAAAATTTTAGATATCCTACACAGAAATATGTTTACTGATACTTCTCCAAGGGGAAAGGAAATAAAAGAACAAATAAACAAATGGGACCATATCAAACTGAAAAGTTTCAATTCAGCTAAAGAAAACACCAGTAAAATTAAAAGGGAACCAACTGTATGGGAAAACATTTGCCAATGATACCTCAGACAAGGGTTTGATCTCCAAAATATATAACAAACTTACACAACTCAACACCAGGGAGACAGACAGCCCAATTAAAAAATGGACAAAGGACCTGAATAGACAATTCACTGAGGGAGACATATAAAGGCATATGAGTGAATGCTCCACATGACAAGCCATCAAATAAATGCAAACTAAAACCACCATAAGATACTACCTCACAATTGTCAGAATGGCAATCATCAACAACTCAACAAACAACAATTGTTGGCAAAGATATGGGGAAAAGTGAACTCTGGTGCACTGTTGGTGGGAATGCAGGCTGGTGCAGCCACTATGGAAAACAGTATGGAGTTTCCTAAAAAACTAAAAATTGAACTGCCTTTTGATCCAGCAATTCCACTTTTAGGACTACACCCAAAGAACCCTGAAACACCAATTCATAGGGACCTAACTACCCCTTTGTTCATAGCAGCACTATTTACAATAGCAAAGTGCTGGAAACAGCCTAAGTACCCATCAGTGGATTATTGGATCAAAAAATGTTTGTACATTTACACAATGGAATACTACACACCAAAAAGAAAGAAGGAATTCTTACCCTTTGCAACAACATAGATGGAACTGGAGAGTATTATGCTTAGTGAAATAATCCAGCCAGTGAAAGACAAATACCATATGATCTCACCCATTTCAGGACAATAATGAAGAAAACAAACAAATAAGCAAAAAAGAACCAGATACATGAATAAAATGAATAGATTCACCGTGGGCAGAGGGAAGGGGAGGGGAGGGGAGGAGGCAAAAAGGGGAGCAGTTTAGTCAAAGAACTAGCATAGAAGAACCATGGACATGGAGAACAAGTGGGATTGACTTTTGGGGGTAGTGGGTGGGTGTGGAAGGGGACAGAGGGGAGTAAAAAGGTGATGGATGTAATACATCAGTAAAATTAAATTTAAAAAATCTCTTCTCTAATCATGAGACAATTCTATTGGACATGTCCACTGAAATAAACCACCCCTGCAAAGAGTTCACACTCATGATGACAAAAATTAATTGCCATTTTCTCTGCGAAACTTTCAAACCATTTTTGCCTCCCATTGTTCTCCACCTAGATGAGTTGGAAATACCCAAGTGCAGTTTTGCAATAGTCAGGAACATGAAAGTCTTCCTTGACTTCTTTGTTTCTCTCATTGACACCTCCATTGAATCACAAAGCCCTAGCCATTTTCTCACACTTCCCCTCTTTCATATGGCTATTTATTCTCTTCTTCTTCCTCCTCCTCCTCCTCCTCCTTCTCTTCTTCTTCTTCTTCTTCTTCTTCTTCTTCTTCTTCTTCCTCTTCCTCTTCCTCTTCCTCTTCTTCTTC